>CAUYON010169102.1:0-16029 GCA_963573935.1 Arctocebus calabarensis
TTAATAGGTTCCTTTTGGAAAGATGTTTGGAGAATACTTAGAAATCTAAAAATAGACCTGCCATTCGATCCTATAATTCCTCTACTAGTTACATATCCAGGAGTCCCAAAATCACATTATAACAAAGATATTTGTACCAGAATGTTTACTGCAGCCCAATTCATAATTGCTATGTCATGGAAGAAGCCCAAGAGCCCATTGACCCATGCATGGATTAATAAATTGTGGTATATGTACACCATGGAATATTATGCAGCCTTAAAGAAAGTCATTTTTCTTGAATATGTCCTTTCAAATTCCATTTCTCAAAATGGAGAACTTACTGATGATCTCGCACCAGTGGGAGCTAGATTCTATTGCTTTACTCATCTGTAGAAATGCTAAGAATCTATTCAGATAAGCTGTCTTTTCACTTCCCCTGGAGCAACAATATAATGTATATTTACAATCTCCATATTTAGAACAATATAATGTAAATACACCTTTTAAAGTAAGGATTATCTTTATAATACAGTCATTAATAATTTATTATATTTTGAAAAAGTGTTTACATAACTCTGCTTTCCAAAGACACTCACCACTACCAAAATACTATCCATTTCTTTCCAATTATTTTGTTACACAGAAGAATTTTTAGTTAAAATATTGAATTCTTGCCCAACCCCCAAAACTATTATAATTTTTCTTTATATGCATATAAAATAAAACTGAAGACAACAGGAATACTTAGGTAAAAGGAATTTTCATCATTTAATAGAACAAGAGTCAAGTCACATTACTTTTTTTGGACTTACACTTTTTTCTTTTAGATTAATAAAATGTTGCCTTCATTCAGAGCTTAACATAAAGACGATTTGAGTTTCGCTGTCATCCTGCCCTTTTTTGATTCACTGAGTGATGATATGAAATGCAATCCCATATTTGATAAAAATTCTAATTTCTTTGAAAAATTCTGCATTCCTTTGGAACCTAAGGTCACTGTTGGTTTGATGATTTAACTTTCACTCCACTCTTTTTCTCATCCATCTTATGGAACTTTTGTCTTCTCTTTGTTTTTAATCAACTTAGCTATGAAAATTGAGGCTTTGTGAAGAAGAAACACTGGTGGCAGAGGACGTAGTTGGGGGAAAGGACTGCAGTTGTTTACATTCAGGCAACTTCTGCAATTTAAAGCTGAAACTTTAGAAATGCCAGTTTCCAAAAGTCCTTTTCTAGTTCACAGCTGGCCATTTTTCACTGGAGACCTTCTTCACGAGTTGCATTCTCTCGCCATGTTGCTTAGTCTTCTTTCTCCCATCCCTGACATCTCCCCTTTTCTTTCCTTGGTGGCCTCCTCCTGCTTCATGCAAACGTTTGTTCCCTTCTCTATTTTCTCTGTGATCTCCTTTATAAACCAGAATGTCTCAAACTTTAAATGTGTATAGAAATTACTTGTTAACTTGCATATTCTGAATCAGTATACCTGGTGTGAGGCCATGGATACTTCCTTTTTTTTAAGTTCCTGTGGTCCACGGATCATCTATAAATGGTGAGGTTTTAGACCATGTTGCCAGGACTTCACTTTCCAAACCTAAAATTGATTTTCAAGGTAATTTCTAAAACGATCACAGTTCTCACCATAGGAATAATTTTAACATCAGCTGTGCCCATATTTTTTCACTATGCTACATTAGCACCCAACTCAATGTAATAATACTAAGTCCTCAGCTAGTGTATTAGTAGGCATAGTTAATTATACCCTCTCTCTATCACATATTTTATTTAGGTAGTTAAACCTGCCTTGCATTTTTATAATATATACATATTACCAAAGGTAAAATTAGCAGTAAGTATTTATACTTCTCTTAGAGAAAGAAATATTAAGTTTAGCCTTAGAAGAAAAATATTTGTAACAGAGACAATGCTGAGGAAATATTCCATTTGCTTCCTGGGGTTGGAGCTATTTGAACTATAAGCAGAAGTGAATTTGTCTCTTCCATCCTACAACAGGAACAAGTACAGCTCAGTTACTCTCTTTGGAGGCTGTGAGTTTTGAGACTGTGTCATGGTCCATTATTTTACTTCCACGAAACCCCGTGGACAGCATCCTCTCTGAACTACCTGTGAATGTTTCAACTTGCTCAGCTTGCTGTTGTGGCTGGGAGGGCTTCATTTGTTTCCCTGCAGAATTTTACATTTCTTAATTTTTGTTTATCTCAAAACTTTCATAATGACCCTCATATAATTAAGATTTGTGCAAACCACATTGGACTTTATACAATGAAGACACAAACTCTTATTTTGGTAGACCATCACTATTTGGAAATCTAGTCATCAATTGGGAGATTTGGAGATTAATGTGTTACCACTCCAGAGCCTATCTTATTCTAACCAACATAAGATCATGAAAAACCTAAACTAATTCGTGTAATAGTGCTTATTTAATAATGTGCTAACTTGCTGCTTTGCTAATTCTAAAAATCAGAGGGCCCTAACAAAAGCAAAACACACAGATAAAATAGTAGTTCATATTTATTCCTTGAATAAAATAACCAATAAAGTAAAAGAGTAAAAAAAGCAAAGAAGACCCAAATAGACTTTTAAATATTAGAGAATAGCTATTGAGAAAAAAATAATTTTTCTAAATTACCTCTTAATAATGATGAAAAAATTATGATCCTACAAAGCCTTATAATTCTGGAATTCATGGCTCTAAAAAAAAGAACAAAATCTTGTAAAGTTTGAGTAGCCTCTGGACAGACCAGCTGGGATGGGAAGACCACAAAGAGGAACCGTCTTCCAAAGAGAAATACTGGCACCGGGGAAGGCACACAGAATGATCCTTTTTGAGAGGAGGGGCAGGGAAAGGTCAGTTGTAGGAAGAGATAAGACTAGAAGCCTCTAGATTATGAAATTTCTAGGCCAAGTTCAGGTCTCAGATATACAGAAGCCTGTGGCTCAAAGGAGTAGGGCGCCGGCCCCATATGCTGAAGGTGGTGGGTTCAACCCAGCCCCAGCCAGAAACTCCAAAAAAAAAGATATACAGAAGCAGCAGCAGATGCTTTTTTTGTAGAAGCAAATTTCCCTGTTATAGAGAGGGCCACATGGTGGGAAGCTTCAGGAGACCAAGGCCTTAGTTTTACAACTATAAGCAACTGGGTTCTTCTAACAACCAGTGAGCCTGGAAGGGGATTCCAAGCTTCAAATAAGAACTCAACCATGCACCATTCCTGGATTTTGACCTTGTGAAACCCTGAACGGTCTCCCTGGACTTGTGCCAGGACTTCTGACCTATGAAACTGCAAGACAATATAAATTGTGTTATTTTAAGTTGTTAAATTTGTGGTAATTTGTTACACCACAATACAAAATGAATACAAAAAGATATACCATCATTTTGAATCCGGCCAAATCTGTTAATATTGCTGCTTTCATTGCATGTGCTAGCTGGGGCTGCCAGCTTCAGTTCTAACAGTTGGCTTGGTTGCCTAATGCCATCCTAGACCAAATCTTGGCACACACTAAATAACATTGACAAGCCAGACATTCCTTGGCATAATGTGACAGAAAGAATTAACAAAGACTAGGAGACAGAAATCCTGGCTCGAATCTCCCCTGTGGTTCCCACCTATTCACTCTCCTCACTCATCCCTCCCACCCCCCAATAGAGAAAAGAAGAATATGTTTTTACCAATACCATGGAAAAGAGATTATTGGGAAAAATACGGGAAACTTTGCAAAGCTTCTTACTGGCCCTCAAAATGGTAGTGGGCGCAGTACCAATGGAAATGAGCCCTCAGATCACAATTGCAATAGGAAGCAAAGCAGCTCAGCTGAGGTAGCAGCCCTCACTCACCTCAATGAAAGTTAGAGTGTGTGCCACGATCAAATCTTGGATAAATGATTAACAAGCAGAGTTCACTAAAATGAGCTGAACAGACAACCCACAAAATTCTTCCTCAGTGTTTTACACACAAACACCTGAGGCCCTGGATTAGCAAATGGAGGTAGCACTTCAGTCACAACACAAAAAGATCAGCACCTACCCTTAATTACCAATCTCAGTCAGCTGGCTGATCAGGAACATCTAGACTAAAGGAGAGGAGAGACGTCCTTGAGGGAGCATCATTCTGTAATAGTTCTCTATGCTTCTGTATAAAATTTTTAAATTTTTTTGTAACAGTTTTATAAACTCTTCTTCTAGTTTCTCCAGTGTAAAATAAAACATCTAACCTGAAGATAACTATACTAAGGAAAAAAAATTCCTAAAAACTTAAGTGATTATTAGATATTATCCTTTGCAGAAGCAAAACATTGATTGAAGGTATCCTGGTTAGAATTGAGGCTTATGGAGGTCAGCTGATAAGGAGTATTCTGCCCAAAAGTCATCTAACTATAGGCCAGCGGTTCTCAACATGTGGGTCGCAGAACCACTGCTATAGACCCATCAGACTCAAGTCTCAAATTGTGGTTCCTTTTCTAGGCCTGAGAGCAGTAAATTATTTTCAGCAACAGTTTGGTCACATTTGAATAACCCCCATGTGAGGGTTAAGTTGTTATATACCTGAGCATCCAACAAGTCAGAAGAATACATTTTGGCAGACCTCTTACTTTTGAGACATAGTCCACTTAATTTAGGTGTTTCACTAAGATATATTTATCGTAGTAGTCCAAAGGCTGCCAAATGTAGATGGGAACCAGAATAAGAGAATGCTCTCCAGCTAGTTCAAATCCACCAGATCCAATTGTGCTCAAATTTTCCATAGGATAGCAGGGTCTTCCTTAGAGACAGCAGCAAGTTCCAGGTCTCAGCAGAGATCTCTGTGATTTATAAGCAAGTCACATTTACCCCAGCAATGAGAAATTGCCTGAGAAGGTTGCAAATGATCTGTCTAGACGCTAGACTCTACTTGTTCAGGGTCTTATAAAGAGCAAGATCTTAGGCCTAGGGACAAAGAAGTATGGGAGTCAACTAGTCCAGAGCTGAGATCGTCTGTGTTCCAGGTGAATGTTCGCAAGACAGAGCCTCACCAGAGAAGTTCTTAATAATAAGGGAGACGGAATGACTTATTAATGACAAACAATTGAGTTTCTTCTCAAGACAATCATCATTTTTTGTTGTTGTCGTTGTTTTGAGACAGTCTCACTCTGTGACCCTGCGTAGAGTGTCACGGTGTCGTAGCTCACAACCATCTCAAACTCCTGGGCTCAAGAGACCCTATTGCCTCAGCCTCCCAAGTAGCTGGGACTACAGCTGCCAACCACAATGCCCGCTAGTTTTTCTGTTTTTAGTGGAAGTGGAGTCACGCCCTTGCTCGAGTTGGTCTCCAACTTCTAAGCGCAGGTGATCCACTTGCCTCAACCTCCCAGAATGCTAGGATTACAGGTGTGAGCCACCACACCTAGTCCAAGACAATCATCATTGATTCATCATTGTGACAAGGGCCACAGACTAAAAAATTTAACATAAACAATGAAAAAGAATCTGGTAAAAGACATCAGGGGATGCTCAGCATTGTGGCAAACTGGAGAAGGCATATTCTATCTAAAGAAGGCAGCACAGACTCAGCTTTTGCTGAATCTTACCATGTTGGTGTGCAGGCCAATGCCAGAAAATCCTTCATTTATTTTTCAAAAGAAGCCATAAAAAAAAGTTTTAGACAAAATTTTCTGATTTTTTTTTTTTTTTTTTTTTTGCGTTTTTTTTTGGCCGGGGCTGGATTTGAACCTGCCACCTCTGGCATATGGGGCCAGCGCCCTGCCCCTTTGAGCCACATAAGACCATCAGGCTGCTACTTTGTGTGATTTGGCAAGGATGGTGGCTACACATGGACTCAGCCCCATGGACTTTCCCCCACTAATGCTCACCAGGCTCTTGCTGCTAAAATAAAAACACCAAATTTGTCAGCAGAATTGCTATTTCGTGAGCTGCTGCATATTAAAAATACTACAAATTTTCATCAGATACTCATGGATGGTTGATTAATTAGGTTCTTCTACCATGGAGGAGCAGCAATTAGTACACAGAGGTAAAGACAGTTTTTCTGTATTTGGATTTAATTTTTCTGTCAGCACCAATACTGATAGACTGACTCACTGCTTTAGGCTAAGCTATGGACCATTCCTTCTAAGGAAATAACACCACAATTAAGGAAACAATTCAATGGAATGATTATCATAGTTTTCATTGAACTGTATACCCTAATATCTGGAAGAAGATAGCCTTATGGAATGCTGAAGTGACATTATTATTATTATCATTGTTATTTGAAACAATAATCATCATCATCACTTGCTCTCTGTTGCCCAGGCTGGAGAGCAGTGCTGTCATTAGAGCTCACTGGAAACTTCAACTACTGGCTCATACGATCCTTCTGCCTCAGCCTCCTAAGTAGCTAGGACTACAGGCATGCATAGCAATGCACATTATTTTTTTTAATTTTCATAGAGAGAGGATCTTACTATGTTGCTGCGCCTGGTCTTGAACTCCTTGTTTCAGAGAATCCTGCCACCTGGGCCTCCCAAAGTGCTAGAATTACAGGTAAGAGACACAGCCCCTGCTAAACAAACCAATTATTGAGGGCCTGTCACTGCCCTTTGGGACACAGCACTAGTTTTCAAAATGTAGTTTTTCAAAACATGTGGTGTATTCTCTGCACCAGCAATCACTAAAAGACAGTGCTGTTTTTCCAAAGTCAAAATAAAGTCAGGAAAAAGGGTAGAAAGATAAGTACTTATCTTTATTATCTTATTTAATGCTTCATAACTATTATTGGATTGAACTGTATCCCCCCCAAAGATGCCAAAGTCCTAATCCTCCAGAACCTATGAATGTGACCTTAAATGTCACCTTATTTGAAAATAAGGTCTTTGCAGATGATCAAATTGAACTGAGGTGTTTAGGGTAGACCTGAATCCAGTCAGACTGGTGTCTTTCTATAAAAAGTGAACATGGGCACTGTTTATATAACACACAGACGTCCAGAGGGAAGACAACGTGAGGATAGCTGTCCACAAGCTAAGGAACACGTGTGACTACCACAAGGCCTTCAAAAGGAGAATCTGCTGCCCTCAAAATGAACCAACAGTGCTGACACCTTAATCTTGGACTTGTAGACTCCAGAATTGTGTGACTGTAATTTTCTATTGTTTAAGCCACCCAGTTTGTGGTACTTGGTTATGGCAGTCCTAGGAAACTAATGTGTTTAGTTGTTTTACATTCTTTCCTCACAACTGGGTTCTGCTCATCTAGAAATCTGGAAACCAAGAAGAAATGCACTCACTAGGAGACCTAACATATTTGCCGCTGAATTCAATGGCTACACAGCCATTTCAACTTTTTTATACTCCTGCCAAAAAAGAAAAAAAAAAAGAGGATTATGCCAGAATGATGACAGTAATCGAGGCAAAATAATGTTGCCAGATGTAAATCAAGGTTAGAAGTAGTAGAACTTCTCCAGGATGAATGCAGTATGAATAGAGAAGAATCAATGCAAGTACCAGGGAAGAACAGTAAGTGCTTAGATTCTTCCTGAAGAAGAGTGTGGTTCATCTAGTTCAGCAGACACCAACATGAGGATCATCCTAAGGGCAAAAAGAAACACAAGATGGATAGCAAAAAATCATAAATACCAGCTCAATCTTGTAACCAAGAGAGAGACAAGCATGCCCTGACGCCATTATCTGTATTCCCTTGCTTGTTTTTATTTTTTCACTTTTTGGCGTAGGAGACACGTCTGCGTACTATATTGTATCATTATATCCTTAGGACAGCACAGACCTACGGGAAGCATGGCCATGACCTGATGATACACACCTAGGGAATGGTAGCCTCAAGCCTTCCTCTTGGATGTGGTGACTGGTAACTAGTAAGGAGGGGATTCTTCCTGCTGTGTAGGAGTTACCTGCATTATAACAGACAAATATTTCCAAATGATGTTTATGGGAAGAAGGGCAGGTGTGTATGTTATACAGTCAAATTAGAATGTAGACACTTCTCTTATTTCTGCTTCCTTTCCAGAATCTATTTCTTTGTGGCAGCTGTCCTTCCAGCACTCTGCATGATTCCAGCAAGCTAATAATCACTCCTGAGCCAGGCTAAGCCAAAATGATTAGGCTCTTCTAGGAATCTGAATTGTGAGCAGGGACACACAGGACTAGAAGGTAGAACTGCATCATCTGATTGGCACTTACTAAATTAGCATACGTGAGTTCCCACCATATAGTCACCCAATTCCTCAAATCTTTGGGCTCGTTGTTCAGCATACCATTCAGTCACTTTGCAATAAATGATTCAACTTTTCCTTCCTTCCTCCCTCCCTTCCTTTCTTGCTCCTTAACACAGAATGATAAGAGAATACGGCATAGGGTTTCTTGTCGTTATTGGAGTACACCAGAAACTACTTGTAACCCTTCCAGCACAAACCCCAACCAGATAAAATCTCTATCAGTGCAACATTTAGGACTTTGAACTAAAGAGAAATTAAGAAAAGATAAGGATACATGAACAGTAAAAGGAATAGTTAGAAAAAGGAAAGAAAAAGGTGCAAAAAGAGAAAAAAAGTATGAATCAGTAATATCCAGTGTAGACTGTACTCAGCCAGAAGTGGAAGTCTGGTTAAGACTAAATTAGCACAGCCAAATTAGATATTCTCTTTCTCCTATTTCCCTTTGGCATAGTCCTTACTGGAAAATAACTAAAATTAATGGACAGTATGTTTTAGATGCACAGATTCTCCCTCTCATGTGTATCTCATTTATACTATATATAAAATATCTGGAAGCAAGTTCCAACAATTTTTATTGTTAAGATGAAAAAGTTGAAACCCTTTAGCTCACCATATACAAAAATCAACTCAAGACAGATTAAACAGTTAAATGTCGGACCTGAAACTATAAAACTACTAAAATAAAACATAGGGGAAACATTTCAGGACATTGGTCTAGGCGAAGATTTTATGGCTAAGACCTGAAAATCACAGGACAAAAACAAACAAACCTAAAATAGACAAATGTAACTACTATATCAAACTAAAAAGCTGTGGCACAGTAAACAATCAACAGAAACAATCTCTGTTGAATGGGAGGAAATATTTGCAAACTAGTCTTCCAACAAAAAAACTAATATCTACAATATACAAAGAATTGAAACAACTCAACAACAAAAAAAGAAAACAAAACAAAAAAAGAAGAAAACCTAAAAAATCCCATTAAAAAGTGGGCAAAGGAACTGAATAGACTTTCTCAAAAGAAGACATACAAATGGCCAATAAGCATATGAGAAAATGCTCAATATCACTAATATCAGGGAAATTAAATTTAAAACCACAATGAGACATGTTTTTCCTGTTAGAATAAAAAACAACAACAACAACAAAAAAAAGAGATGCTAGCAAGGGCAGAAAAAAGGAACTCATACACTATTGGTGGTAAAGTAAATTAGTATAGTCACTATGGAAACAGTATGGAGATTTCTAGTATATGATCCAGCAATCCTACTACTGGGTATTTATCCAAAGTAAAAGAAATCTGCTGGTTGCGATGGCTCACGCCTATAATCCTAGAACTCTGGAATGCCGAGGTCAGTGGATTGCCTGAGCTTGAGTTCCAGATCAGCCTGAGCAAGGGCAAGGCCCGTCTTTAAAAAGTAGCTGGGTTTTGTGACTGGTGCCAGTAGTTCCAGCTACTAAGGAGGCTAAGGCAAGAGGATCACTTGAACCCAAGAGTTTGAGGTTGCTGTAAGCAATGATGCGCGGCACTCTACCTACAGAGGGCAACAAAGTCAGATCATGTCTCAAAAACAAAAAAGTAAAAAAAATCAGTAAATCAAAGCATTACCTCCACTTTGATGTTTATTGCAGCACTATTTATAATAGCAAAGATATGGAATCAACCTAAGTGTCCTTCCACAGACAAATGGATACAGAAAATGCATATACACACAACGGAATACTACTTGACCATAAACAAGTCATGGCATTTGCAACAGTTGGATGGAACTTGAGGTTAGTATGGTGAAACAAGCCTGGCACTGAAAGACACTTACATGTGAGAGCTAAAAAAGTTGATTTCACAGAGGGAGAGAGAGAGCAGAATGGCAGGCAGCAGAGGCTAGGAAGGGTGTGGGAGTGTGGGGATAAGAAAGGCCAGGTAATGTGCAGCTGGTTAACACCGCTAGATTAACAATAATGTATAGTACATTTCAAAAGAGCTAGAGGAGAGGACTTAAAATGTTCCCAAAATATAAAAAAACAAAATACTCATGGGGATGGATACCCCAAATACCCTGACCTGATTATCAGACTGTCCGTGCATATGACAAAATATCACATGTAGTGCATAAATATATACAACTATTAGGCATCAGTTTTTTTATTTTTATTTATTTTTTATTTTTTATTGTTGGGGATTCATTGAGGGTACAAGAAACCAGTTTACACTGATTGCATTTGTTAGGTAAAGTCCCTCTTATTAGGCATCAGTTTTTAAAAGATGAAGTTGAACTAGATGATTTCTAGAACTCCGCCAAAAATAAAACTGATTCATAATTTTTTTCTTTAAATAGCAACTATATGTCTATGGGCTAAATGATAAACTATAAATATAACATTCGAAATGTACTTAAATCTCAAGTTTAAAATCTTATGGATGAAAAACATCCCCTCTGCATATAAGTTTCCCTTCCAGTAAACCAGAGATGACTTTTAATTCATTTAATCAATCAAAATCTTTTAAATAAAGCCATCAGAGGGCCAACTATTCTTATGTGCTATGCCTATAGAATTAATTTATATATACTATTGTTATTTACATGTAACAAGTGTAATTCTCCATATATATGTACATATAATATACATAACACACACATAATTTTTATCTCTGCCTAGATTCAGTCAAAATGTAACAATGTCAACAAAAGAAAGGGCCTCACAAGTTCCGATGATGACAAGCAGTTAAATGTGGCCACTTTTGCCTCCTTCTCCTCTCTGAAACATTAGCTAGCAAGCAAATATTTAATTGTCCTAATGAACTATATAGATTTAAGTTAGTGCATGTAGTCACAAGTCATTTAAATGTGGAAGTTTTGCAACTGTAGCTCTTTAAGATCAAGAAATAATGTTTTAGTATTTAAATTAGAATTTTAAAATACATCATTCATCCTGATCACTAATTAATAAAAACTAGTGGAATATTAGTAAATTCCTATTCAATTCTCTTGAAGTTACCATTTGTGAAAAGTTTTCTTTGGAGCTCTAGACAGCCTACAAGTTATCTGTAATACAGAATTATCTGTCCTGTGCTAACTCCTGAAAATGATAACATAAGAAAGTATTTTTAATCCATGCATATACTTAAACTTTATGAAAAAAATTAAGTGACAACTAAAATGTAAATGCCTTGATATTGCTTACATATTTTTCAGAGAAAACTCAATATGATGTCTTGAGTCTGGGCATAGGAGCATAAAAAATTGGAAATACAAAGATAAAGTACAAGGAATTCACGCCGCCAGTTCAGATTAGTGGCACGCCGTGTCCAAAATCCTCAGTACAAATAATCTAAGAAAAACAATACAGTATTTAACAGTACTTTTATTTCAAGGTTGGAAAATGACAACTGCCTCCTGCAACGCCAGCTCTAGTCACCCTAAAGGTTCGTCAGTGTGGGACATGCAAACTAAGCTCAAAGTTCGGAAATTGCAAAAGGGTAAAGCACAGGGTGCAGTTTGGGGGCAGGCGCTTGTCCAAAGCGAAGACACCGTGTGTTGTGTGTTGCCTTTTCTTCCCTACTTAGCCACTAGATCTGCTCATCCCAGTCCCCTGGGAACTTCAGAGGCTGGGGAGAAACAGGTGGGTGCACTCAGGCTTAGGTTGATAATTATCGTCACTAGAGTTCTTGCATCAGTCCGGTAGGCGACACATTCTCAAAAGCAGGGGTAATGATGACCCTGCCCCCGCTCCCATGACACTGGCCCCTAGATCCCCAGCTGCCTTCATCCGCGGGACGAAAACTTTCCAGGAGGCTGCAGCTCGAGAGAAGAAAACGCTACCAAGCAGCAGGGTACACAGTTGAGTCGGCTAACGCTGGGAAGGCGAGAAGACGAGACACTACTGATTACTCACAGTTCGCCTCCGAGACGGGGAACACTAGGGCGAGGCACGCCAGGAGCGCCCCGCAGCGCCCACCCAGGACCCTCATTTCGAAGCGGGCGGGGACGTGGCGCGTCGCAGCGAGGAGCGGAGCGCCCGGCGCGTGGCGGAGCAGCGAGCCTCGGTGCCCTCTGCGAGCTGCGCTGCGCGCTGGCGGAACGGCCAGGGGCGGAGGGGACCGCCCGCTCCCAGCCCCCAGCCGGAGAGGGGACGCGATACGAGGACATTTCCAGGAAGCTTTTCTCCGAGCTGGGGGAAGGGCTTTGGGAGGGTGTCGGAGGCCCAGCAAACACCGCTGAGACTTCCTCCCTCGTCTCTTCCCAAGTTCCTCCCTTGTTTGGTTTCTCTGGAATGTGACATTTTCAAAGGAGAAGGGGAAGGGAATGCAGTAAAAAATTCTGTCGAGATGGGTTGTGAGGCTGAGTGGCCAAGAAAACTTGGAGAGTTCAAGAGGACAGGCTCTCCAGGCTTAGCAGAAGAAATCATCAGAGAGTGACTTATCCGTGAGGACTTTAAAACCTAGCTGTCCATGGTAACTAGGAAGACCGCAGAGAACAGAGATAGGAAAACCAAATGAAATAATATTGATCACCACATTTTTGTTTTGATCGTCTATTTGTGGTGTAAAAAATCTATAGCAAAAAATGTTTTGGAAAAAAATAGAGAATGTATTGAATTCTATCACCTTCAAATATCTCCTTTTATTTCTTGCATCTTATCTCCAGCTTTTGTCCACAGGCAGATGTACATCTGAAATATGCTTAAGGTTGTCTCTGGAGTTAAACTGCCTAAATTCAAATTGCAATACTCTTGCCACTTACTATATAACTAGGCAAATTAACATCTCTAAGCCTCAGTCCATCATCTGTAAAATGGGGATAAGAGTAAGTTTTCAAAGTGTTAATGTGATGATATCAAGAAAGAACACACACAGCAATTAGGGTGTGTCAAATAGTAGTATCCATTCATATTTACTCTTCTAATATTTCTGCCCAAATGAAATCTCAATTGATTTCCTCTCTGTATGAGTGAAATTCTATATACTGATCATATTTCCAGGGTCTCTTCCAGCTATCTTTCTATGGTTCTGTGACCCAGCTGGATAGAAGTTGAGTCATTAACTTCTATCCAGTCATTAATATTCGAGTCATTTTTTTTCTAGTAAGAACACGGGGCTGGGGAATTCTCATTCACTCAGTAGGAAGAAAATTCTTCCTATTACCCTTCGAGGTTTTGTGGCTGGTCTAAGAATTAAATTGACATTGATGAAGAGGAAAAAACAATACTTAATTATGTATGTTCCAGTGGAAATTTCACAAAAATGTAAGACTTGATGAGGTGGACAGATTGAGACGTACATCGTCTGCGGCTAAGGAAAGGAATAGAGGTCTGAAGCTTTGGGAGGAAAAGAAGCAAATAAAGGGAAGACTAGGGGAGGAAATGTATGGTCAGTAAATGAAGCAGGTGAAAGACACCAAGCTATAAAAGTTGTCTCTGAGAGAGGAGCTCTTTTCCTAGTACAGATACTTATAGATACCTTTACCAATAAAAATTTCTTTTATAAATGTAAAACAGGTCATTTATACAAAACGGGTAATTTATACTTTACTAGGCATTTGAGGGTGAAATAAGGTACTGTCTTTATTTCTGCTGGTCCTTGATTGCCTTTAAGTCAAAAATAATACATATGTCAAATGGCATATTTGGGGATGGAAGGTCCTTCACTCTTCAACTTATTTGAGAAATAATTATTGAGTATATTATAAAACCAGTCATTGTTCCCAAGTTTGCTTTCCTATAATTGCTAGCTACTCAGGAGTGACGTAGCTGATAGAAAGGTTCTTAGTTTTTTTCATTGCTCCCATAGTTAACATCACCCTTGTGAAATTTAAGGCTAGTGTTTCAGATATCTTCAAAACCCAGCATTCCAGTGGGTAGGACGATCCACCGAGACTAGTGGCCCAATTTAGAAGAACTGACTTAACTGGTCTTATGACCCCTACTCAGTAACTGACTAAGCACAAGAAAACAATGTCTACATGATTATGGTTCTACTTTTTGGGTTCCACCCAGCCAATCAGCAAACCCAATTGGCTAGCCCTTTGTCCATCAAATATATTTCGAAACATTTTCTCACAAATTCTCAGGGAGACAGATTTGAGAACTTCCTCCTGAATCCTTGCACAGTGCCTGTGATATTAAGCTCACAGTCTTTCTCTGTTGTATCCTCTGCTGTCTTAGTGTGTCAGCTTCCTCTTGAAGAGCAGACAATGAATGTAGTAAGGCTGTAACAAATCACCAACTTTCATAACAAACTACCTCAACACAGATAAAAAAAAGAAGGAAATGTTCAAGAAATGTAAAACAGCTTTTTATAAAAGCCTTGCTCCTCCAAAGACGTTAATTCAAAATGAATATTGGCTAGGCACTGTGGCTCATTCCTATAATCTCAGCATTTTGAGAGATTAAGGCTGGTGAACAGCTAGAGTTCAGGTGTTCAAGACCAATCTAGGCAATACAGCAAAACCCCCATCTCTATAAAAAATAAAAATATATTAGCCAAGCCGGGATATACTCACCTATAGCCCCAACCTACATGGGAGGCTGAAGCAGGAGGATTGCTTGAGTCCAGAAGTTCAAGGTTCCAGTGAGCTATGATCATACCACTATGCTCCAGCATGAGTAAAACTTGATTTCTAAAAAAAAAGATGAAAGTGAATATCTTTTCAATATTACGGGTATGTATTACAGTGCCAGTAATAGTCCTCAGTGCTAAAAAATTATGCATCTTACATTGTAATGTCAAACTTGAAAAAAACATCTGAAATGTTCATAATTCAATGTAATAATACATTTTTGGATAAAGTTTCCAGGTTTTTAATTTATCATAGAGTTTCATTCTAGGATGGTGATATCCCATCTCATTTAGCTCAATATTGATTAATACCTGTTCAATTTCATTTAGCCAGAATTTGTTTTTGGCATGCTTATAAATATATAACTGTCCAAAAACCTGTCCAAAATTCAACTCTTAATCTAATCCCATCCCTAATCCTAATTCCATTCCCTTACTCAGTTTTACATTTCTCCATATCATCTTCTACTTTACTGTTTAATTTATTATTATGTTACGATCTACTTATTCATCTCTCTCCACAACGAGAATCAAAGATTGATGAGACAAAAATTTTTTGTGCTTTGTTCACAAGTATCTTCCTACTGCCTAAAACAGTGAGTGATACATAAAAACTCAATTTAATTTAACAATGTGGTCCTGGGAATATGGATGTCAAAATATCAACAGTGATCATGAAATGACAATCTTAACTGTTTGTTTTCATCACTTTGAATAAACTAGATTATACTATGGTAAAACAGCTGCAAAATTACAGTAAGTTTGGAAACCAAATATCTTTCTTGTTCATGGGAACTCTACAAGTCTGTATGACTTTCTGCCTTCTCTGTTTTTTTGACTTTACATTACCTTGAAGCCAACATAAGCTTTCCTGCAAGGAAAGAGAGAACATAGGCTCGGTGCCTGTGGCTCAATGGGCTAAGGCGCCAGCCACGTACACCTAAGCTGGTGGGTTTGAATCCAGCCCAGGCCCACCAAACAACAATGACGGCTGCAACCAAAAAATAGCTGGGTATTGTGGCGGGCGCCTGTAGTGCCAGCTACTTGGGAGGTGGAGGCAGGAGACTCCCTTGAGCCCAGGAATTGGAGGTTGCTGGGAGCTGTGATGCCACAGAACTCTACCCCGGGTGACAGCTTGAGGCTCTGTCTCAAAAAAAAAAAAAAAAAAGGAAAGAGAGAACATTGAGAATTATGCATCAGCTCTTAAATACTTTCACGAAGAAGTGACATACCACTCACATTTCACTGGACAACGTAAGGCACATG
>CAUYON010169105.1:0-17382 GCA_963573935.1 Arctocebus calabarensis
TGCTTTAAGGTACTCTGCCTCCTGGCACTGAAAGTATTCAAGTAGAGGCTGGATGGCCTTTGCTCAGGTTTTCTCCTGTCTTCAAAGCACCTATGGAATTGACATGCCATAAAAGGCACCCATTGTAAGTGAACAATTGGATGGTTCATAGTAAATTTATACAGCTATGCAACTATGACCACAATCCAGTTGTAGAACATTTGTGATTATAGTTTTTGCTCCCCAGAGAACATTATCGAGGGTAGATGGAGCTGTCACTCGGCTGTGGTCTCCACTGGCTTAATGGTAGGTCTCTGTGCTCTGGCACTGTCCCCCATCCTCTGTCATACCCTCTTGGTGTCACCTGACATACACTGCCCCTGTGTTCCTAGGCTCGGGGCCCTCCCCAGATGTCACTACGGGGCGCCTTTGCTTCCCTCCCTCCCCCTCTGCCATGATTAGGGGCCAGTGTCTTGGTCTTCAGCAGATTCCAAGGCAGCAGTGTGTACTCAGAAGAATGTGGGCCCTGATGCCCTTGAATCACATAGCCTTGTATTCTGCAGCAAACCACTTTTTTTCTGGAAACTTAGTGCCCCCTTTGTAATACAGATATGATCCACAGGCCTTGCTGGGTGTGAAGGTCAGAGATGATGTCTGCAATGTCCTGCACAGTATCCACCTTGCTCAGGAACTGGTAGCCATGATCACTGCTTCAGCCTTCATTGTTATCACAGATACTCAAATGTCCTCTGCTCTGATGGCCTATTTTGCCTTTCTCTTCCAGACATATCCCTGTACTCTGAGTCTCTCCTGGTGCCGGGCCCTTACCACAGGCAAGGAGATGGTTTCTGTGACACTTGGGAACCCCATAGCTGACCCCAGAAGGATATGGGTCAGCCAGGATGGAGCAGCAGCACCACCTAGTGGCACTGTGTAGCAGACAGGTGACTATCAGTCAAATACATATGGTAGTTAGTCTTACTTTTACACCCTGGAATTTCCTACTCCAATAGTCCACCCAAAACTTGTGGGTGGCCATAGGGTCCTACTGTAGACTCCATACCATAGGACTCCCCATGATACGCATCAGAGTAATGGAGAATGTGAAGAATGAAAAACAAAATGGGAAAAAAGTTCTCAGCATGATGCTCAGGGAACATAGGGTGGTAAAAAAACAAAGCTTAAAAATCATCCCCTTCACATCTATAGAGACAGAAGGTAGATCAGTGGTTAGCAGTTGCCTAGGGCTGGAGGTGTGAGGGAAATGAAGAAAGACTGCTAAAAGGCGCAAGGTATCTTCAGGGTGATGTAAATGTTCTAAATTGGCTTGGTGTCCGTACAACACTGGTTACGGTGCCAGCCACATAAACTGAGGGTGGCAGGTTCCAACCTGGCCCAAGCCAGCTAAACAACAATGACAACTGCAACAAAAAAAAATAGCCGGCCATTGTGATAGGCACCTGTAGTCCCAGCTAGTTGGGAGGCTAACGCAAGAGAATCGCTTAAGCCCAAGAGTTTGAGGTTGCTGTAAGCTGTGACACCACGGCACTCTACCCAGGGCGACAGCTTGAGACCTCCTCAAAAGAAGAAAGAAAATGTTCTAAAATGATTGTGATGATGGTTGTACAAATCTGTGAGTACAACAAAAACCAATGAATCGTACACTTTAAATGGGAAAACAACATAATATTGTTTGCAAATTCATCTCAATAAAGCTACTACTAAAAAGATGAAAAAAATATTGAAAATTTCAAAAGGAAAAAAGCTTCTCCACAGTATATTATCAGACTTCTGAGTTCTGTTGGACAACTGCTTCCCAATACTGTGGCTGAAGGACCCAGGTCACTGTAAGGTCACACTGCAGTTTGGAAACCAACCATGAAACTTAGACAAACATACCTTTCCTGTCCCAATACCACATGTAAATACTCTCAGCCCTGTTCTGACATTATTTAAAATAGATCAGATTACATGATCCACAACATATGGAATTGACCCACAGAAATCTCACTGTCCATAATATCTCATATTCTTGATATTCACAAAGAGCTGTATCCCAGGGAAGCCTGGGAACTTCCATTTCCCGGTAAGGAAATCAGGGTCAGAGGTTGAATCTAGCTAGTGCACAGGTGGAGCCCTAACTCAGCCTTGGACTTTGATACAGATTCAGAGCACTTTCCATTCTGGCAGAGTGACCATACATCCCTCTTATCCTGCTGTCACTGTAATTATCAATAGCACCCCTCCCCCTCTCATAGTGATAAAGTCCAAGGTTGAAGTGTCAGGACTGATGCTGTGGTCAGGCCTCCAGTACCTCAGCACTTCCGAAAGTACCCACCATTTCCCCAGGCCCCCACCTATCCAGAAAAAGCAAACCCACAGAAATAGAAAGCAGGTTAGTGGCCACCAGAAGCTCAGGGTGATGCAAGAATGAGCAGCAGACGCTAATGGATATTGGGTTTCTTTGGGGAGGTGATAAAAATTGTCTGAAATTAGTGCTGGTGGCTGCCTACTCTGAATATACTAAAAATTGAATTTGAATTTGAATTGAATCTGAATTTCCCACAAAATTGTATGGAAAATGAAAGAAAAAATAGGGTGGGACCCAGGGATGTGCTTTTAAAGCAAATGCTCCAGCTGGTCTTACTAGCACTTAGCAAGGTTATTAAGAACAGAGCTTTCAGTGGGTTTAGGGAAACAGAGCAGGAAAGAGGTTAAATACAGCCTCCCATCCCATCCCACTTTCACAAATAATGCTGATGAGTTTGTGGCCAGTACTGCTATTCACACCTGGACACCAAGATATCCCCAGGGAAACATCACAGCAAGATACTCAAAGAATGAGAAATGTACTCTCTACCCTGTGAGGTAGGTATGAGCAGTTAAGTAAATCCAGGATTGGAAATGTGGAAGCTACGAGTGAATGGCCTGAGGTCAGGAGCTAGTGAGGGACACAACAGAGATGCAAACCTGACCTTCAGGGACCCAAGCCTTTGCTCCAAACCACTGTACTCAAGTGTCCACAGCTTACACTTATGGTGTGGCCCCAAAGTCACAGTGTGAGAAAGGCTGTGGTGAGAGTGCCTTGACAAGTCCCAGCAAGGCGTACTGCTGGGCCTGTGGGCCAGGACACCACCTCTGTTTGTCTTCTGTTCACATCCTGGGTGTTTTCAACAGAAAGTCTGCTAAAATGGATGGAGAAAGAGATTTTGGTCATTGAAGATACTCAAAGCACAGGGCTATCTTTTTCCAAAGCAAGTGCTTTATTGTCTAACAACCAATCAATATGTTCAGGGAGGCCTAGCACGGTACCAAGTACAGATACAAAAGCATAAAGAATGGGCGGGGTGCCCATAGATTAGTGGTTGGGGCACCGGCCACATGCTCCAGGGCTGGTGGGTTCAAACCTGGCCAGGGCCTGCTAAACAAACAAAAAAAACCAGCCAGGTATTGTGGCAGGTGCCTGTGGTCCTGGCTACTTCTGAGGCTGAGGCAAGAGAATTGCTAAAGCCCAAGAGTTTGAGGTTGCTGTCAGCTATGATGCCACAGTACTCTACTGAGGGTGACATAGTGAGACTCTTTCTCAAAAAACAAAAAACAAAAACAAAGAAGCATAAGACACAGTCTCTGCCCATTCTTGGTGTATAATCTAAACAGTTCTCAGAAATTACTCTACGGTCAAAAAGCAAATCTGGACTCAGCTGCCAGTATCGCAAAGAACATTCTTTAAAGTCCAATATTTTATTTTATTTTATTTTTTTGAGACAGAGCCTCAAGCTGTCACCCTGGATAGACCATTTCCTGGTTGCAGCCGTCATTGTTGTTTGGCAGGCCCGGGCTGGATTCGAACCCGCCAGCTCAGGTGTACGTGGCTGGCGCCCCAGCCCGTTGAGCCACAGGCGCAGAGCCTAAAGTCCAATATTTTAAAAAACATACTATTACACTCCACATTTACTGTGGTATGATTTTTTTCCCTCATAAATTCAACTTCATTGTCAATAAAGAAGGTTTACTTTTGTTAAAATTCACCTTGAATAAAAATTCTTTGAAAAACGGGCGGCTCCTGTGGCTCAGAGAGTAGGGCACCGGCCCCATATACCGAAGGTGGTGGGTTCAAGCCCGGCCTCGGCCGAACTGCAAAACAAAAAAATAGCCGGGCGCTGTGGCGGGCGCCTGTAGTCCCAGCTACTGGGGAGGCTGAGGCAAGAGAATCGCTTTCGCCCAAGAGCTGGAGGTTGCTGTGAGCAGTGTGACGCCACGGCACTCTACCCAGGGTGATAAAGTGAGACTCTGTCTCTACAAAAAAAACAAAAAACAAAAAACAAAAAACACTAAAAAAAAAAAAAAAAAGACTGGCTATACAATCCTAAAATTAAGAAGTACTTCAAATGTAATTTTACATAAATATTTCATATCATCAAAATTGCGGTATTATATATGTAAAATGACAGGCTTGAGACATTTTATAAGCAATCATGCTGCGCTTTATGGCAAAGACTTTTGACTAGAAAATATATTTTTGGAAAGTACCTTTGCTACTTCTTTTATCTCTTTCATTCCATTTTTTTAGTTTATCATGCAGTTACAACTGGGATTTTCTGGTGCAGTGTCCTGTGAGATTTAACACACACGATGACCCGTGAAATCAGCAGTGTGATCACACAGTTCTAATGTGTTACATGTATGTATATACACAGTGTCCTAGGAGATTTAACACACACGATGACCCGTGAAATCAGCAGTATGATCACACAGTTCTAATGTGTTACATGTATGTATATACACAGTGTCCTGTGAGATTTAACACACACGATGACCCGTGAAATCAGCAGTGTGATCACACAGTTCTAATATGTTACATATATGTATATACACAGTGTCCTGGGAGATTTAACACACACGATGACCCGTGAAATCAGCAGTGTGATCACACAGTTCTAATATGTTACATATATGTATATACACAGTGTCCTAGGAGATTTAACACACACAATGACCCGTGTAATCAGCACTGCAGTCAGGATACATAGCTGTAACGTGTGTGTGTATATACAGTGCTGCCCCCCCCAGAAAGCTTTCTTGTGCCACACCTGTATAGGTTACAGTCACAATCCCTGACAACCTTTGGTCTGCTATAGTTTTGCAGTTCCGATAATGCCACAGAAACCAAAGGGCACAGTCGTCAGCCTCTTGAGACCAGGTTCTTTTGCTCAGCACTGTCTTTGAAGTTTAGCAGAGATGCTGCATTTACTGATCGCTCATTCGTTTTTATTGTCATATAGTATTTCACTATAGGATGAAGCTCAGTTTGTTTATTCATTTGAAGGACATGTGGGCTGTTTCTAGTTTCGGGTGACAGTGAGTAGAGCTTCTGTAAACAATCACGCAGAGGGTTTTGTTGAAAACAAGGCGTCATTCCTCCACGGTAAATACCCAGAAGTGGGCTTCCTGCGTCATCCGGGAGGTGCGTTCATCTTTACAACAAATGTCAAACTGGTCTTCATTTTGCATTTCCTCCTGCAGTATCTGAGAGCCGCAGCTGCTGTGCAAACTCACTTCTTTTCAGTGTATTTTTTTATTTTAGCCATTCTAATAAAGGTGCAGCTGCATCCCACCTGGTTTTAGTTTACATCCCTAGTGGCTGACATTATCTTTTCATGCGCTTATTTGCTACCTGTGTTCTCCTTGGGGAAGTATCTGCTCAAGACTTGCCCATTTCAAACTGGATTGATTCTTTTTTACGATTGAGTCTCTTCCCCAATCTGCCTCCTAGTGCTTCCTTCTCACAGTTCCCAGATAGCTCCATCTGTCCAGGACTCAAAGCTGGATTCGTGCTAGAGACAGAACTAAGTCTATTACTCCTTACCAGACCCCAGAACCTTTAATAGAACAGTGTCAGTTACAGTGAAATTGGTTTTATAGTTTATAACCTTTATACTTTATCAAAATTCTCTTTCCAAAACTTTCAGTGTTTACATTCCTGACTTCACTGTTTGGGTCACCTGTGGGGCTGACATCTCAGACCACTGAAAGTGGTTTGCACCATCTCATGTAGTAACTAGTCCTCGGTGCCACTAGGAGGGGGTCACTAAGGAACAGCAAAAGGTTGAATGCCTTTGTATCTATTAATATTTAGAGAAACCTTTCCAGAAGTGGACACTGGGCAACTCCTGCCCATGTTCCCAAGCAACACTCCGTTTTTCCACTGCTGTCTGTGGTGCCACAAACACCTCCAAACACTGGGGCCAGAGAGGAACAGGACCTCTCTGCTCCCCTCTGTGCTAGCACGTTTATACTAAGTCATATGACATGTTCTTTAAACGTTTATACTAAGTCATATGACATGTTCTTTAAACATAGTCTTACGAGTAGGCACTACGTACCAAAATATAATTCCCATTTTCTTTGGTAAGCCTGGGTTATTGCTTGAACTTTGTATATTTGTTACTAAACATAAAATCACGGTTTTTTTGAAGTTTTATGTAATTTTTATTATAGTTATAGCTTGATCAACTTTTCGTATAACTTTATTAACAGCTAACATTGCATTTATTTTGCGTTTGATGTTTCTTTATAGATATATCAAAAATATAAATTATTATGACAATACAATATTCAGGAAACTTTCAGCATTAGCCTTAAAATTGCTTTCTCATCTGTTTGGGCCTTACAAAAAACTCTATGCTCTTAGAAAATAAAGATCATGATTTATTCTTTATGCATTAATCTATTTACATAAAACTCATATATACAGAAAATGCTCTGTGCCTGTTAGACAGATCTTTGAAAACACTGGAATATGATTCAATATTATTTCTTTATTTATTCAGCTGGTGTGAGTTAACTGTCACCATGTGCCAGGCACTGTGCTCCTCTCGGGAACATGGCAATGGGTCCGTCCCCACAGTACTCACAGTCCAGTGGCAGAAACCTCACAGTCTAATTGTAATCATAAACCTCTGTCTTTTTATTCACCTGTTATTTTTTTAAAGGAGGTTGAACCCAGTTTCTCTTTTATTTATTTCATGATTGTGAATTTTCCTCATCCTCACTGTCCTACAAGATAAAATACAGAGGCTTCTTTGGCAAGAGTTTCTGGATATTTTTCCTTAGTCTACCCTGCTGGTGTCTAGCCCTTGTTCTTAGCTCAGCTTATAAATTTTTGAAAATATCAAAATGATACAGATGCCCATTCAGTGATGAACAACAGCAAATGCAAACAAACCCTGTCATTTTACCCCTCTGAGAATTCTGACTAGAAGTGGAAGAACCCTGTCCACGCTCATCCTTAGATGACAAGTGGCTCTTCTTTAATACGGAACTAAAGTCCAAGTCTCTGCACTTGGAATTGGAGAGAATACATCAACTACAGCCTTCCAAGATATACTTTCCAATAATTTTCCATCCTAAGTAACTAAACTCTTGAAACTATCCTTACATAATACAGATCGGTGTCAGGTTAGTTGAACACTTGGGTTGAACTCTGACACACACCATGGCAACGGTAGCGTGAACACCAGTTTTCAAAGGCTGCCATGAGGAAGCATAGAAGACCAGGTGGCTGCAACAAGAGAAGCGCCCCGTCTCCCTGTTGGGGAAGCTAGTTCAGAATCACGATTTCAGCAGGATGCTTCCTCCGAGGGCTGTGAGGGACAGTCTGCTGTGCCCCAGGCCTGCTGCCCCTCTGAGATCCTTCCCCTTGTCACCCCTCTGCCCCTGTCTGTGTCTGGCTTCCTGGACAGTTCACAGAGGGCCGGGTCATCCCAGGTCATCAGACAAGAAGGTTATTCAATCACACACACACACACACCCCTGATGTTCTCTCCAGAAAGATCATGCTTTTGCAGTATAGATGAGCTGAGAATTTCCCAGATCTTCAAGGTCTGGTCATTTTTCCTTAACAGTTCCTTCTTCGATTTACCTCTCTCCTCCCACATTTTACTCTATGCACCAGGCAGAAACCAGGATGTGGCTTCTGCAGCACTTTGCTTAGAAATCTCCTCAGCGAAGTACACAAATTCATCCCTACCTGTTCTACTTCCCACAGAGAAACTAGGACACCGTTCGGTTGAGCTCCTGGCCACTTTAGAAGAAGGATCACTCCCTCCCGTTTCCAGGAAGACGTTTCTATTTCCACAAGACTTCATCAAAAGCACCGTTTATATTCCCTTTTCAACCAATGGTCTCCTCGGGGTATCTAGGCATTTTCACCGACCATGTCACAGCTCTTCTGCTGCTCCCCACGGCCAAACCCCAAAGCCACTTCCACACCCAGAAGCTGCAATGAGTTCTCAGCACTGCCCTGCAGCCTGCCGTGTGAACCGCAGAAGCTCCTTGTCTCAGGGGCCTGGAGGCCGCAGGTCCAGTGGGGGCAGAGCTGGTTCCGCATGAGGCTGCGAGGAAAGGACTTGCTCAGGCCTCTCTGGAAGAAGGGTGGGGAAGGAGGAGCGGCCAGCGGGGGACTGTGCGATGGCCACTTCCTTCCAGAGAGTTCACTGGGTCCTCGGGGCCTGCATATGTTATCACATCATCGTACTCATCCTCGACACCCCTTTGAAGTACACAGACCGCACTTTAAACTGAATTACAGAAAGGTGGGATGGATTCCCAAGTTCAACCAGTTAGTAAGGATTAAAACCCAAAGCCATCCAATTTCAAAATTTGTGTGTTGACCCACCACACTTCATTACAAAGCAAAAATGAAAAAAGAAACATGTAGATAACACTCTGAATATAAAGATAACACACCGCTTTAGAAATAAATTAATCCCAATCATGTTATGTACTGAAACTAGAATTGTTTTTTCATAAATGTCGTATTTCAGGACAACACAAAGTAACTTGGGGCTTCAGTAACTTGATTATTACAATACAAAGTCATTTGAGTGTACAACAAAAATTAATTTTACCCAGAAAACAAACTAACTTTATAAACCAATAATCCTTAAAGATAGCTTTGTCTGAATTCACTCATAAATCTTAAGCCAATTTTGGAAGAGACGATATTGGTTTAATGTGCCTTAGCATGTATACTCATCAGCAGCTCTAAATTCGAACTTGACATGTGTGTGTTAAAAGCTAAAAATTGTTCTCATTAACCTCCTTTTCTTTTTTATCTTAAATACTGTGAATAGAAATATCATCCTGTGATTCTATTTTTAGTCTTTCTGATCTTCTAGTAGACACATCTAAGATTTTTGTTTTGTTTTGGGATTTTTAGGTTAGATATTAATTCTCTTGGTTATCATTGCTATAAACAGTGTTTCGGTTTGAAAGCTGTACTGATTGTGCAGGCTCTAGGCTGATATTTTAAATAGTCAAATTCATGCTATATTATGCAATGTTTTCATTTTATTTTTGGCAATTTAGAAATTTTAGCATCAAGAGACAGAATTTTTTTTTTTTTTTTTTTTTGGAGTTTTTAGCCAGGGCTGGGCTTGAACATGCCACCTCTGGTATATGGGGCCAGCACTCTACTCCTAGAGCCACAGGTACTACCCAAGAGACAGAATTCTTAATAATATTACTTTCATTTAATCTTTAAAAATTTTTCTGAATGTAGGTGTACTTTTACAAGATATTATAATGTACCACTTCATACCAACATGTAGAGATTCTTAATTTGTCCTTCCTAACCCTGCCCAGCCAGTACCATTTCTGGGTTCAATTTTCTCAACTTCCCAAAACATACTGGATTTGATTGGTATGGAATCTATTTTTTTTTTTTTTTTTTTTTTAGAGACAGAGTCCCACTTTGTCACCCTCAGTAGAGTGCTGTGGCGTCACAGCTCATAGGAACCTCCAGCTCTTGGGCTTAGGTGATTCTCTTGCCTCAGCCTCCCAAGTAGCTGGGACTACAGGCGCTCGGCTATTTTTTTGTTGTTGTTGCTGTTTGGCCAGGGCAGGGTTTGAACCTGCCACCCTCGGTATTTGGGGCCAGCACCCTACTCACTGAGCCACAGGCACCGCCCAGGTACAGTATCTATTAAAATAAATGAGCACTGCTTGCTACACACCAAAGCCAAAGAAAATCTCTTCATCAAAATATAAACAAGCTCAAAGTAGAGCATTTTGAGAACACAAATGAAAAGGAATACCAATACCCTCCTGGTAATGAGAAATTTATCTTCTAAAACCACAGCCGATGGTTACAGTTCTAAGATTCCATCAGATTTTTTTTACAGCTAAGAAAATGTGCCTTTTCAGGCAAAGATCCCAGTTTCTGAATCGTGACAGCAGCAGCTGAAGTCTAAGGATAGACAGTCAAAACACGGTTTTCTGTACATTTTCAGTTGTTAAAAAAGCAGTTACAGTACAATATATATAAAGCACATTGTCTTAACCCTATGATGGCTCTTCTGGGAAAAACATTTGTGACAAAGGTATTACTTTATGCCCTCATTATACCACACATACATATAGTTTTGGAAGAGGTAACAGGGTTTTGTTCTCGAAGGAATGTCATGGAATGTATTGTATATAGATGTGCTTAATCATTGTCACAAAGCAGTCCTGTTTCAAGTGCCTGTGAATTCGCATGTGTCCTTGTGGCAGGGCCAAGCAGGGTCTGTTTGCCTTCACTTCAGCACAGGAAGGCTCTTTCTCTAGACCTGTCCGTGGTATTTGTTTATATGTCTTCTCAAAAAGTCTGTCCCTGGCCTGGTGGGGGGGCTCGTGCCCATAACCCTAGCACTCAGGAGGCTGAAGCAGGAGGACTGTTTGAGCTCAGGACCCATCTGTACTAAAAATAGAAAAACTAGCGGGGGTGAGTGGGGGTTGGAGGGCGTTGTGTTGGACACCTGTGGTCCCAGCTACTCGGGAGGCTGAGCCAGGAGGATCACTTGAGCCCAGGAGACTGTGGTTGCTCTCAGCTAGGTTGAGGCCCCTGCACTGTACCCAGGGTGACAGAGTGAGGCTCTGTCCCGTCTCTAAGGACCCTATGTGAACAGCACCCTGTGCCCCCCGCACCTCACTCACTCTAGTTCTTTTGGCAGCTTCAGTCGCCCTCTGGCATCGCTGATGTCTGACACCCCACTGACATGAAAGTCCTGTGAGGACAGAGGCCTTGGCGTTTTATTCACCACACTAATTCTTAGCACCCATAGCAGGTGCAGGGCAGATGTTCAGTAAATCTGTGCTCAATAAACAAAGGTCACCTGGACCGTCTGAGCCGAGGTCAAGTTAAGCACCACCTATGTCATCCTTGGCCACTTCCACCAGGTTCTTAAGCAAAGTCATCTTTACGATGACTGCAAAGGGATGCTGAGAGACCTGTGTGACGATGGGGACAGGTGAGAGGCAGCCTGAACTTGCCACCCCGGCTGACACACTGGGATCCCCGCGCTCCTTGAGCAGAGGCGCCGCATTCTCTGTTCCCAGGCAGGAGCGCCCCTGGCTGGACAGAGGGTGAGGAGGACATGAACTTGGGACCTCCCAGCAGAGCCTCTGCATTGCCACCCAAGCTCACAGCACTCTCTTCTCAGTTCAAAACGATAAGCAGCTGGGGGAAGGGGTGGTAACCGCCCACCTGATGTTAGATACCCCTTAGGGGGAAGACCTGAGGTCTGTGAGCAGCTTCTTTTCCTCTGGAGTGGAGGTCCAATAAGGAGTTACATTCCAGCAAAGTAATCACAACGTTTTGAACTTGATTTTCACAGCTCATAAAATACTGGAGAAAGGTGAAGATGATGATGATAAAAATTAGGACAAGGTTTCAATTACAACTAAGTTGGACAGCCAAAAATATTTAGTAAAGAAACAATATTTAATGGGACTTTGAAGGATGCCTATTAGAATGAAAAAGAAATGAAATGCCAAGGTGAGAGGCCTGTATAAAATTCTAAATGATTCAGTGTTCAAAACATTGAACCCGTTGTCAAGGAGATCTATGCCAAGCATAATAATTCTCTTTTCAGTTCTAAGCTATCATTTATGCTGTCCAAAAGCAGTGCATTATAATTAAGAACTATTTTGCCATAGAGAATATTATATGTCCTAAGGAGTACCCTTGACATTTTTATTAAAAATATAGCAATCTATAAAGAATCTGCATGTGAAAATACTTGTGGAAACAAATTAAACCGCTGGTAAACTGAAGAGCAATCAAGTGAGAGGGTGACCCGAGTGAATGAATTATTTATTAGAAGATGGCTTTGGGATCAGCCCTAAGCCAGCTTCCTCACCCTTGAGCAATTCCCTCAAGCTTTCCACTTCCAAGTTCCTTGTCCCTAGATGTAAATATTCACAGCAACTGTTCCTCAGAGCAATTCATGTAAATGAACAAATTACAGTTTAAAATGTAAATGGCACTGCATTTACAACGCAATGCATTGCAACCGGGAACGTGTATTCAGATAGCCTAGCCCACTTCTGCACATGGTACTATCACATTCATCTTTCTCCAGTGGAAACTCCAGCCTCAAGGTCGCCCCTCAGCCTTTATACACAGTCATCTTATGTATAACCATTTGCCACATTCCCAAACTTAAATAAAATAAAACTTGCTCCACAGGGCCTAAAGTAAGTTTTTTAGAGCAAAGAGCAAATATGGGGCGATCTTTAGACTAGCACAGCGTGAGTTTCTGAAGACTGGAACACATTTCACAGAAGGAAGAGTAATGGTGACTCCTCTCCATTTCCCATTTCCCTGTGGTATCCAGAGCAATGCAACATCTGTTTTTTTGTTTTTTTAATTACCAAGTGCACAAAAAGCACACAAAGAAATAAACATTTGTTGAGGGATAATTTTTACTCAATGCTTGAAATATTTCTCCAATACTGCTTAAGATCATTCCATGACACAGGTTTTACCATGGAGAAAACGTCATAGAGAACATGTAATGATCAAAAAACCAGCAAGAATGCTCCCAAGCCTTTCCTGTCTGCCATTTTGTTTTCCCCCTGTGTCGGTGGTCTTCCAAGGCTGGTTCTACGACCAGCGTCACCAGCATCACTTGGAGTTCTGTCTCCTAAAGTTGGCCTGGGCCTGTTATTAAAATAGTTACCTGGTGAATCACAAACTCTGGGGATGGGACCCAGAAATTTCTGCTTTAACAAGTCTTCAAGTGATTCTGATGCACGCCAATATCTGTGCACCACTGCATTCCACCGTGTCTTCCGAGTTGATGTCATAGAATTCCAGCATATTACCAGTCCAAAGGAAAGGCAGAATTATTGCTAGTAGGTCAAGTTCCCTACACCTTGGCCAGAAAATCATGTCACTTAAAATAGAGAGCATGGACTTTCTGATAAATGCTTGTGTAAGGATGGAAAAAAAGGTGCTATTTCCTGTGTAGAGTTGAATTAATGAGTTGTGAGTGTCTGAGGCACAGGGATGAGGTTTGGGAGGCTGCAGCTGACAGGAAGAAAGCTGTGATCCATTGGTGATGTCTGCCTCAGAGCCAGGAGGTGGGAACAGCCCCTGCCAGCCCCTACAGTTCTGTTGACACCTGAGTATTTCCTGCAAAGAAAGCCAATGTCAGGTGCGGTTGTAGAGATTGGTGGCTTATGGGAAATAATAGTGAGAACTTAACATAGAATTTAAGCCGTCCATGACAATTACGTCTATTCACTGTGGTCGGACACGTCGTAATTATTGGTAATGGTTCCTGAGAACGTCGTTGAGTTTGTTAAAAGTATTATTATGGTCACAACACGTGAGAAGATCACTAAACAAAGATTGGACAGGTGACGATGATCTGGAATTTTCACCTGGTGACATGAAAACTATTCCAGCACTCCCTTTCTGTCCTATAAGTATTTTTCATTGTTCTGTATGTTGTATATTAGGATTGTTTGAGATGTATTGCATGTGTGAATATATCCGTCTCCCCAACCATACTGCCGCAAGTTCCCTGGCAGGAACATTGTGTATTTTTTCTCTTTGTGTTCCTTCCACCATAACATCCTGCAATCCTCATAATAGCACTAGAATATCCACTAAATTAACAACAAAAAGAAAAGAGCTACCAATTCCTCGATGTCTACTTTGTTCTAGTAGATTGGCAAATATTACAAAAACATTGCATAATATGTTCATCTCCCATTTCACAATTAAATGCATGTTCTGAGATTCAGTGTTGAAAATTGGTAAGTAGTGACAGTTTTATTCAAACTCAGCTCTGTCTCACTCCAAAGTTCTTTCTCCACTTAAAATGTCTTCCCTAAAAATCAATTACTTTATAAAATAGAGCATGCATTATTTGATATGTATAAATATACATAAATCTAAAAATATCACCAAGTTTGAATACTTACTTTAGAAAAGCTACATTCCCCATAATTATCTGTGAACTGAAGAATTTCCCTGCCATTTATTTACCTCCAGTTCAGTTCTATGAAATAGGACTCCACACTGCTTTCCAATTAACAGGGAAAGGTTATTGGTTCTAGAGCTGACTTTTTTCCCTAATACTGTCACTTAGGTAATGCTCCAAGCTGGCTAGCTCTGGGTTTTTCTGATACAAATTGAAGGGATAGATTTTCAGCCACAGGAACACTTTGCTCCTAGAACTTCACCTAAATGCAATCAAAAGAATATTCAGGACAAAATAGTCCCTGGTCTAGAACTTTCCTAAGGCAAAACTTTGTCATGTTCAATTCTACACATGACCCAAAGTAAGCATTCAATAAATGTTTGGTTCTGGGGAAGTTAAAAACACCAGAGTGTGTTTTCCCTTTACTGAAAAAGCTTGTTTGTAAGAAGAGTAGTTATAGAGTAACTCCATCAAAACAAGGAGAAAACAGAAAGTCCTGTCCAGAGATAGCTGCGCAGAAGCTGTAAGTCAGAGCCTATCAGACAAGAAGTGACGCCCGCCCCCCTCCCCATGGCGAGCCTACTTTTGGTAAATAGCATAGAACTTTGGGCTGATCATGTCTCATTCAGGTCTTCACTCCCCAATTGAAGAATGCTGTCATCCTTTGGCCAAAGATACTTTCCATGACAAAAACTTTATCTAGACTACAAATTATCCCTTTACCCACACCACTTCTTAAATAATCTAGACCTAAAAAATGTTGTAGGGAAAAAAAAATCTGAAACTCCAAAGACCAACATATGTGGCTCTCCCAGGAATTCACCAGCTCTAACAAATATATAATCCAAATGACAAAACTTTCTCTCACGTGGCGAGACAAAGAACTATACACAAGTCTCCAGTCGGCCATTCCAAGGAATAACTTCCTGGCCCTTTGGTGACCGACCATCTAAATGGCAAACTGATTCTCAAAACAATTGGCCGTCTGGCCTCTAAACACATACATTGAAACACACCTATATGTTAAAGAGGGGGGGACCTAACGCTTCTCTAAAACTTCAAAATCAAATACAACAATGTTAAATAAACAGAATACCCAAACAAGTGTGCATGCTATGTTAACAACACTCTTTGTACCAGCATCTCTGCCTAGTCTAGCTGGAAAAAATAGTGCTATTTCATAACAGAAAGAAGCAAAACTAATGGATATTTCTTGGTAACACGGATAATGGCTTTTACATTCATAAGGTATAAGATACGGCATTTAAAATGCAAAATAGAAGACGCTATAGTCTACTTTGTTTCATTATTGATAAGGATACTCGTTTCCAAAATCTCTCAAATGATACATTGTCATAGCCACAGGAGAGGAGCAAGACACCTTCTTAGTAAACGCTCTAGAGATGACGGTTGGAGTCAGCCCATCTGGGCACTGATCATTCTCCCTCGTTTTCATTCTTGGTGTATCACGAGCAGTCCATACTGCTGATAACTGCATCCTCTCTGAAACAGTTGGAATAAATATCAGCATTTTCAGCTCACTTCAGCTACCCGTCATCCTTCGAACTGTGCCTGTGGCTCATAAGCGGCATCAGCTTTTCCCTTTATTTAATGATGGGTTCCTGCAGCGAAGTCGCAGACGGCTCTTCCTGAAATGATTCCCTTAAACATCTCCCCAGTACACCAATTACTATCTGTAAATAGGAATGGCTAAACGCATACGAAGTGCCACACGGATTGCCATAGCTGAGGAAGGCAGTGGCTGCTAGTAACATTCTGCTGCTTCCTAGCAGATGCATCAGTACTCTAAGAAAATGTAACGGAGATGTCTTATACAGAAAAAGCAATCGAGTTATTAAAGGACCAGCTGCCATTTTCTAAGTACACAGTCATAATATTATAAATTAAAATACAAGAATCAGCCACCCTTCTCAGTTGCCTAGAATCTCCTGATAAAGTGAAGTCAGTCAAGAAAGTGAAGATGGCTTCTTCACTAAACATTGTCCGAGGATGAGCAGAACTTAACGGATATCCTAACAAATCAGGGAGCTAATGCCTGGAAACAACCCTCTCATACAGTACAGTAGTAATCGGTGTCCCCGCCACGCAGCACGGCTGTCCTCCCCAGGCCTCTCGGTGAAAGCAGCAGACACTTGACTCACTCTGACCCATGACCTATAACTGGACATAACCAGACAATCCCTGGCCTGGGCAAGATCTCGCTTGGACCTCTTGCTCATTGCACTTATTATGAAAATGTCTGCAATGAGGGCTGCTGACAGCCTGGGCGTCAGAGTGGCTGTGACCCGTCCAGTTCATTCATCCCCAGTAGTAATGGGTAGGGAGAGCAAGAAGAAAACGCATGGAGTGATTCAAGCCTCTGGGAGTCTGGAGTCGTTTGTTACAGCGTTGAACCAGCAGACCTGACTCACAACCCTGAGACAGCAGGTGGTTCCCAGTGGACTCGGTGAGACACCCCCGTATCTGCTATTCTGTACATATGGTTAAATCAAAGCAACAAAAAGAGCCATGCTGTGCCACAATGCGGCCATGAATATTTAGTAGAATTATCTCCTTTACGTTAAAGTTTCAAGATGTTTTGCTTTCATAAAAATCTTATTGTAAAAGGAAAGTATAGGTTGGGTCATAAATACGTGACAGCTTGACTCAGTATATACTTCTAGTTCCTAAGACATTCCTTAGAATGGTCAGTCTACTCTAGCACACTAAAATAAGAGTTTATAGAATATAGTTTTCTGGGCGGTGCCTGTGCCTCAGAGGAGTGGGACGCAGAAGTGGCGGGTTCAAACCCAGCCCCAGCCAAAAAACTGCAAAAAAAATAAAAATAAAAGTAAAAAATAAATAAAACCTAAAAAATAGATAAAAGATAGTTTACAAATCGCATTTGAAACATACATCTTTTGTTTGTTTGTTTTTTTAACAAGTAAACCGTTTATTAAGAATTAAACAAAGATATGATGTGATACAGTACAAGCAAGACACTCAAGATAGGTATAATAGTACTACTCACACAAAAACTTAAATTTCACCTCAAAAAAAATCATAAGACAAAAGAGAAAGCAATTTCCCTGTTATAAGATATTTCATGCAAAGTATTAACATCTATGTTGTAATGTGTAGTATACCC
>CAUYON010169107.1:0-18472 GCA_963573935.1 Arctocebus calabarensis
GAAAGAAAGAAAGAAAGAAAGAAAGAAAGAAAGAAAGAAAGAAAGAAAGAAAGAAAGAAAGAAAGAAAGAAAGAAAGAAAGAAAGAAAGAAAAGAAGGAAAGAAAGAAAGAAAGAAAAGAAGGAAAGAAAGAAAGAGAAAGGAAGGTAAGGTAAGGGAAAGGAAAGGAGGAAGGAAGGAACCAAGGAAGCAAGGAACGAACAAAATTGGGACAGTTATTTGTGAGAACCAGGAAATCCAACTCCAAGTGGGTTAAGCAAAACATGCACTGATTGATTAATGTGAGTAAAAAGTGGATGCATAATGAAAAACATTCAAGTGTGACTTGGGGCTGCGCCTGTGGCTCAGTGGGTAGGGGGCCAGCCCCGTATACCAAGGGTGGTGGGTTCAAAGCCGGACCCAGTCAAACTGCAAACAAATAAAAAAAAAGCTGGGCATTGTGGCGGGCGCCTGTAGTCCCAGCTACTTGGGAGGCTGAGGCAAGAGAATTGCATAAGCCCAGGAGTTGGAGTTTGCTGTGAGCTGTGATGCCACAGCACTCTACTGAGGGCGAGAAAGTGAGACTGTCTCTACAAAAAAAAAAAAAAAAAAAACAAGTGTGACTTGATCTGAGAGTCCCAATGATGCCATCAGGGCTCTCTCTGTGCCTCTCTCCTACCATCACTTAGTTCAGATTCCTTCTGTGCTAACTCTTGAGCACCTGCTATATGCCAAGCACTACTCTCTCTATTTTGATTCTTCTTTTTTTTTTTTTTGAGATAGAGCCTCAAGCTGACACCCTGGATAGAGTGCTGTGGCATCACAGCTCACAGCAACCTCCAATTTCTGAGCTCGAGGGAGTCTCCTGCTTTCACCTCCCAAGTAGCTGGGACCACAGGCGCCCACCACAATGCCCGGCCATTTTTGATTACAGAGGTCATTGTTGTTTGGCGGGCCTGGGCTGGATTTGAACCCGCCAGCTCAGGTGTACGTGGCTGGCGCCTTAGCTGCTTGAGCCACAGGTGCAGAGCCTATTTTGGTTTTTTTTGAGACAGAGTCTCATTGTCACCCAATGGTATCATAGCTCACAGCAACCTCAAACTCTTGGGCTCAAGCAATCCTCTTGCCTCAGCCTCCCAGTATCTGGAACTATAGGCGCCTGCCATGACATATAGCTATTTTTCAGAGGTGGGGTCTTTCTCTTGCTCAGGCTGGTGTCGAACTCCTGAGCTCATGCCATCCACCTGCTTCAGTCTCCCAGAGTGCTGGGATTACAGGCATGAGCCACTGCACCTTGCTCCATTCTCTCAATCAGATATTCTCTACTTGGAAAGGGGGCTGCCAGCAGCTCCTACCCTTCCACTCCCAGAATCCCAGACCAGCAGAGAAGCAAGCAAAAAGCTTCTTCTCCCCAGCAGTTGAAACAAGAGCCACAAGCCTGGCTGGAGGCCCATGGCTCAGTGGTTAGGGCACCATCCACATGCACTGGAGCTAGTGGGTTCGAACCCAGCCCGGGCCTACTAAACAAAAAAATAAAATAGCTTAGTGTTGTGGCAGGCATCTGTAGTCCCAACTACTAGGGAGGCTGAGGCAAAAGAATTGCTTGAGCCCAAGAGTTTGAGGTTGCTGTGAGCTGTTACACCACAGCACTCTATTGAGGGTGACATAGTGAGACTCTGTCTCAAAAAAAAAAAAGAAAAGAAAAGAAAAAAGAAAAAGGTATATATTAAAAAAAAAAAAAAAGTCACCAGCCTAACTCAGTTGTTGAAACTGAGCAGGTGATCACTGTGGCCAGAAGCGTGTGAGACTGCTTGGCCAGACCTGAGTCACATCACTACATTGGGCACCGGAAGTAAAATTGCTATTACCTAGGCCAAATGAACCAGTAGTGGGATTGGGGGTGTCCTGAGGAAAATCAAGGTCATCTTACTTGAAGGAAGGTGAATTGATGGGGGGCAGGGTGGGTACCAAACAAAGTAGGAGGTCAGTGCATAGGGGCTGAATTTGAAGGACCTGGTTCTCTGAGTTCTAACCTGGCTGTCTTTGGTTGCATCAGAAAATTATTTCTGAAAAATTTTGGCGGTTCTGACCTGGTGTTTCCTGCCAAAGAAACACATCCATCATTCTGTAAAGGTCCAGCACCCAATGAATGCATAGCCTGGCAGGAAAGAGGGGCATGTCTGTCGTGAGCGTAATGGGCACCCATTGAGCTCAGGGCTAAGTGGGACCCGAAGTTGGAGCAGCTCGTACCCTCTGGTCTTTACCGACCTCATCAGGCATGATCTGATGTAGATGGATGTCTCTGATGCATTTCAGATAAAGCAGGAGCCTCCCAGGGTAGAGCAGATCCAGGGTTGAGGCCTTTGACAGGAGACGGAGATAAGATGAGGGATGACAAGATCCCGGGGGCATGGCAGGGCAGCAACACCCTGCGGGAGTCTACTTGGAAACAGTTTTCTCTTGCAAAACTTGATAACTTTCCTCTGCAACCCCCAGAAAACACGATTTTCCATCATGCCATGTCCAGAGCATATAAAATAAAATAAGGATGTATACCGTAGAATTCATTTTGGCTGTGTATAACAGAAACTCAAGCACATATTGCTCTGTTTTTGTTTGACATTAAAATAAGTTCATCGGAGGCAGCTTTGAGCTTGCGTGGGAGATCCATAAAGCCATCAGGGACCAAGTTTTTCTAACCTTCCCTCTGTCTTCTTTTTTATTTGCTTATGTGCTTGGGTTGCTGGAAAGTTTTCATAGCCCACTCCAGAGAGGAACCACAAAGTCACAAAACAAAGGGTATGGATATGTGACTATATTACGGGAGGAATGGAAGAATCCAGGTCCACTACAAGGGCCAAGCCAGAGTGCTGACAGTTCTTTTTAAGAGTGTGCACTTCCCATATTAGTACCTTGCATCTTGCAGGTGTGCAATAAATTTTGCTGACTGAATTATATCTTCCTGGCTGCTTTAAGACACCGACACCTTCCTGCTTGCATGGAAAATCAAAGATGCAATGATCATGCCTCAGATTTATTGCACACTTGACTTCAAGCTGGGCATAGTGCTTAGAGAAACACCTTGCTTGTATCTTTTGATTTTATTTTTAAAATGTTTAATTGTGGCTAGACATCTTACTATTTAATAATACTTTTATTTTGGCTCGGTGCCTGTGGCTCAAGCAGCTAAGGCGCCAGGCACATACCCTGAGCTGGCAGGTTCGAATCCAGCCGGGGCCCGCCAAACAACAATGGTGGCTGCAACCTAAAAATGGCTGGGCGTTGTGGCGGGTGCCTATAGTCCCAGCTACTTGGGAGGCGGAGGCAGGAGAACCGCTTGAGCCCAGGAGTTGGGGGTTGCTGTGGGCTGTGATGCCATAGTACTCTACCCAGGGCGACAGCTTGAGACTCTGTCTCAAAAATAATAATAATAATAATATTTTTATTTTATTAATTTTTTTTTTTGAGGCAGGGTCTCCCTCTACTGCCCAGAGCTAGAGTACAATGATGCCATCAGAGCTCATTGCAACCTCAAACTCCTCCACTCACGCCATCCTATGTTGCCCAGGCTGGTCTCAAACCTCTGGCCTCAAGCAATCCTCTTACCTCAGCCTCCCAAAGTGTAAGGATTATAGATGTGAGCCACTGTGACTGGCCAACATACATTTTTGTTTTTGTTTTGGAGAAAAAGTGTCACTCTGTTGGCCTGGGTAGAGTGCCATGGTGTCACTATAGCTCATAGCAACCTCAGTCTCTTGGGCTCAAGAGATCCTCTTGCCTCAGCCTTCCAAGTAACTGGTGCTTCAGGCACCCACCACCACATGTGGTTTGTTTTTCTATTTTTAGTAGAGACAGGGTCTCAACATACATTTTTGAATACTTAACTAGCACCTCAGAACCTTATATCTCCTATGTCCTCAGAATTTTACAATACCTCTCTGGGAGAGATACCATTATTTCTCCCATTCCACAGATGAGGAGACCAAGGCTCAGAGAGCTGGCGCAATTTGGTACAGGTCACACAGCTTCTGAATCTTAGCGGAGGATTTGAACTCAGAGTTTTCTACCTGATGCAGCTGATGCCCAGTGGACCCCTGTGTCCAGGTTGCTGGTCCATGCTGCTGATAGTTGAGTTGCATGCAGACAGTTAGGAGTTTTGGGTTAGAGTACTGTTTCTTTGGGCTTTTGGACCCCAGGATTTGCTCATCAGTCTTTTCATCTGTAAAATGGCGCCAACAATAACACAGTGTCTCACGTTGGAGGGTTTTCTTTCTAGCTTTCTCCAGGGCTAAATCTAGACTCATCTTCCTCATTATATTTTTATTTATTTTTGAGACAAAGTCTCACTTAGTCACCCTCAGTAGAATGTCATGACATCATAGCTCACAGAAACCTCAAATTCTTGGGCTCAAGCAATCCTCTTGCCTCAGCCTCCCCACTAGCTGGTGCCCACCATAATGCCTGGCTATTTTTTAGAGACAGGGTCTCGCTCTTGCTCAGGTTGGTCTTCAACTCCTGAGCTCAGGCAATCCACCTGCCTTACCCTCCCAGAGTGCTAGGATTATTCCTCATTTTATTGTGTCTTTCTGAATACCTCACTCACCAGATCATGTGATCTCAGGATGCTAGGGAAAGGTCTCTGAGATGCTCAGATAGCATCAGGTTGTTAGCTATATAAGCCAAGACGAAGACAAGGAGGGAAGCTGCAGGGAAAGACATTTTAATCTGATTACTTTAAAGGACATAGGTGGGGGTTTGAGAAGGCAGGGGCTAGTGTACAGGAACACACGGGTACACCCACACACATGTATGTCTTCAAATAGACATGTTGTGTGAGATGCCCCAGTGGCGGACGTTCCAAGAAAACAAGGAAGTTGTTCAATTATACAGCTGTTCTGCCTGAGTATGTTGCACATCTGGTGACCTAGAAAAATCTCCGGGTGACTTTTCACTTTATATTTACTGTGGCGCTGTCTGGACCCAATCTCAGCTCTAGGGGAGGGGGAAAATGGAGGAAAAAAGAGAAATGGGGGTGGATTGGGAGCAGAGTGGGGAGGGAAGAAAGCAGATTGGGAGAGAGAGAAAGAGAGAGTGAGGGAGAGAGGGGGAAGAGATTCAAATAGGGAGACAAAGAGAAATTGACATGGAGAGTGGTAGGGAAATACAAAGAGACGGAAGAAGAAATTCATACACTAAGACACAAAGACAGAAAGACAGGATAGCCTCACACAGAGAAAGTCAGTCAGATGCAACACACAGTGTAAGAGAGAGAAACAGACAAAGATTGGGAACGAGAGACCCACATACAGAGACTGAGACAAAGAATCCCAGACAAACACACAAATATTCTAAGAGATTCCCTTGAAGAGCTGAGCTGCCAGCCCGCCGAGGAAGAGAGGGACATAGAAAGAGACAAATACAAAGACAGTTATCAGACGAAAAAGACAAAAGAAATGGAGAGAAACAGAGCAAGAAAAAGGCACAGAAACGGAGAAGTGAAATAAGCCATTCAAACAAAAAGAGCCGTCAGGATTTTTTGTTTTGCCAAAAAATCCTGGGTGTCAGAATGTATTAGGCCTTAATGCAAAACATTAATCTCTTCAGAGGAAAAAGTGGGCTTTAAAAATGTTTTTAATATAAGTAATTGCTTCCTAAATGGGAAATTATTTTATTCTTTTTTTTTTCTTTTATAACATTAGAACTTTCTGAACAGCACCAAAACCACAATTCAAGTGTTGTTTATCTACTTTCTACAAACATCTAGTGTCAGCGGAAACAGGAGAAAAAAGTTTCCAGTCAAGAATGAGGCCTCCTGATGAATGTTGCAGAACAGCAGAGCAGGCTGCCATTAAGAAAGGGCTAGAACAAAACAGGAAATCCCCTTACACTTTCTGTGCCAATGGTAATTAGTAGTGGCTACCCTGGGTGCTGTGTGAGGAGTTCTGAGGCCACATCTGGTGGGAAAAGAGTGCCGTGATCCACTATTGATGTCTGCTCTGGTCTGGGAGGGGGCCAGCATGGCGGATTTGCCATGTATTTGCCACTCCTGTACTGGAATCTAGAACCTGCCCGACACATTGGTGCAGTCTAGGATAAGAGCATAGAGTTCTGCATACTGTATGTGTAAATATAGGTTAGAAAAGCTAGAAATCAAGTTCTTCCCACAGTGTGGCCTGTGATCTTGCTCTGCCCCTTGGAATTTTCTTAGCAGTCCAAGGAGCTCTCTCCCTAGGGCCTTGACATCTGAAATCTGGAGTAGAGGCTGGTTCTGCAGAGCACGGCAGAGCACCATGAACACAGGCCTGGAATCCTGGGATGCAAGGGCCAGACTGTGGAATCCAATTGCAGTGACCAGACCTGCGGAAACCTACCATGTGGACTTGCCCAGGGAATTTAACTCAGGATATCTAGGCAGTTCTAAATTATACTACCAGAACAGAGGAGAGGAAGCCAGCTTTAAATTGAAGGAGTCACTTTCCCCTCAGTGTGTAGCTCAATCTCTGGCAAATAGTAGGTGCTCAGTATATATTTGCTTTAAAAAATGAAGGAATCTGGCTGGGCATGGTGGCTCATGCTTATAATCCTAACACTCTGGGAGGCTGAGGCAGGTGGATCGCTTGAGCTCACAGGTTCGTGACCAGCCTGAGCAAGAGTAAAACCCTGTTTCTAATAAAAATAGAAAAACTATTATAGCACAAGAATAAAGGGAAAAGGGAAAGGGAGGGGAGAGGAGGGGGGAGGACGGGTGGAGGGAGGGCAATTGGTGGGATCACACCTACGGTGCATCTTAGCAGGGTACTGGTGAAACTTATTAAATGTAGAGTATCAATGTCTTTATATAGTGATCAAGAAAATGCCATGAATCCTATCTCTAACAGTATGATCAAAATATTTCTGATTGTATATGAAGCACATTCTGCCCTATGATTGCACCAATGTACACAATTATGATTTAATAAAATTATTAAAAAAAATAAGTCAAGTGAGTACAATTTATCCTCAACTACTTAAAACAAATCTGCCAATAATAAAATGCCAAACAGCCTTTGCAAAGGCGACTAAGACTGCCTAAGTCTTTATTTTCATTTGTGCACAGGAGTACTTGAATGTGCTGAAAAAAATTTTAAAATTAAATTTAACTCAAAACAGATCAGAATTTAGTAATTTGGTTGGTATCTTATTTAATCACATAGAACTTCATTATTTACAATTTTGTATAATTTGGGAAATTAATATACATATTTCCCTACATACTGCATACCACATATTTAAAGGAAGACATCTACTCTGCTTTTAATATGCAAGAATAATCTCACTAAATTCATGACATTTATATTAAAGGAATGTAAAAAAAAAAAAAGCCCACCAAAATAAAACCAGGGAAAAACTCCCTTTATACTTAATTAAGTATATCAAATATTCCTCTGGTAAAGGAGTGGCAGGATTGTATTATGACTCATTCAAGATAAAATAGTGAGTGACTTTAATTAAGTTTTCAATTTTTCTCTTACTCATTTCATGCTCATATAGGATAATTTCTATATAGAAATCATTTGTCCTATCAGTCACTTAATTTTTATCTCCTCTACTTTTATAATGAACTTAATTATTACCATCAGATATATTAAATTTGAAACTGTGATTAATATGTGACTTCTTATATTAAATATTCATGGTAGTGTTATTTTCACAGTCTACACCAACCCCGATGTCAAGGGCATCCAGCGAGAGGTAATCACAATGAGTATAAACCTGCAGTAATGCTATTTATTCTTTTCTGTTTTTAATCCAGTAGCAGATTAAAAAATAAAATATTAAAAAATATTACCACCCACTCAGACAAAAATATTCATAATAAACTCTGAAAGAAAGTATAGGGTGTCCTAGAAGAGCCCTCCTGCTAGTGGTTTTGTTTCAGGAAGATGAGTCAAAGGGTTACGTGGGTTTGTGTCTAGACACACACTGTGTGGTGATGAGAAAGTGACAGTGGAAAAGGAGTGCCCAGAAAGAATGTCTGCAAGAGGACACCTGCTTCTCATCCGACATTTACAAATAGCCACTGACAATTAACCAATATTTTAGAAATGAATAGTATCTTTGATCTCTATAATGCCTGCACTAGGAAAGGTCAATTAATGCCCATGTATTCATCATCAACAACTTCAAACAGTAGCTCAGGGCACTACCAGTCATTTTGTTTTATATGTTACCTTATTAATAACTACATTGAATTTGGAAGTGTTTGTAGGGAATAGCTAGCTATTTTTTCATTCATTAATTTAATAACTCATTCCCAATAGTGACTGAGGGCTACTCTACGTACTCCAAAAGGCAGAAAAATTTAAAATACCTGTACAGGGTGGCCGTAAAGTTGTGTGCAATTTAAAATGGTATACGTTTGCACATGAACTTTAGGGCCACCCTGTATTTAAGGCTGGGCACAGGGACTCATGCTTGTAATCCCAGTAATTTGGAAGGCTGAGGTAGGACGATCACTTGAGGATAGACATTCAAAACAAGCCTGGGAAAAGTTACAGTGATCTATGATCACATTACTGCACTCTAGCATAGGCAACAGAGGGAGACCTTGTTTCTAAAATGAAATAAAACAGAGACATATATTCTACTCTTAAATATCTAAAATCCTAGTATAAAATTTAGTAAAAAAGAACATCAAAATTATGACAATTATGAATTTATAATGTCAATTTCTCATAATAACTCATTAAGGAAAGAAATTACCTTTTAACTAAAAATGTTAAATGCAGGAAAAAAAAGTTTTGTTGAGAAGTAAAATCTGATTTTGTATATTGATACTGGGCAGAATATTAAAAGCAAAGAGAATGAGTAACGTTGGTAGGGTGCTATGATGAGGAGAAAGAGTCTTTCCAGAGTCTGACCTATGACATTCGTACCGTGAAAACCCCAGGTTGCTGATGTTGATCTTGTGAAAACAACAATTTCAAATCATTTATATGTTCAAGGCTTCAGCACAGAGTTGGCTTACAACAGTTATCCACTATAGTTTCAGTTGCTTCTAAAATTAAGAAAATGGACAATTGCAGCATGCATGGGAAATCCAAAAGAAATCAGTTTCTGTGAGCGAACACGGCAAGGAACGAAACTGAAAAGGGAGGTTTGTACTAATACTTGGAGGAATTTGAATGACAAGCTAATATTTGGAACTTTTCTAAGCAAAAGAAGATAAAGTAATCTTGTAATGCTGGATAAATCATAGGGGAAAGAATCTGGAAGCCAAAATAATGGTTGGGATGCTGCAACCCACAAGTGAGAGGATGGTGTCTTAGCAAAGACACTGTGTCCTGAGGAATCCGAAACAAATGCCCAGCTGGCTAAAGATGCTTGTATTTTTAGAAAGCCTAGAACCTGTGTCTTCCTCTGTCTGGGGTGGTTTTTCCTACTTCCACTTTTATTTATTATTTATTATTTATTTATTTATTTATTTATTTTACCCTCCCTTAATAGAAAATCTTGAGTGCTTTTGCTTGTGGATACTGAAAACTTGATTTACATATCAGGATAAAAACTTTTCCTATTCTTGCCAGAGTAACTCTTTTCTCAGTTCTGACTCTATGCTCTGGGAAGTGACTTGTCTCTAGTATGAATAGAATTTTGCTTTTCAGCATCTCTTTTTGCTTATCATTCTCAAAACAATATTTTTTTCACAATCCATTTTGCTCCTGTGGCCACGTTTTTCTCTCTGCCAGATTTCACGTCAGTGCTGGGCAGTCGGGCCAATTGCTTCGTTTTCATTGCTTCTTTTCATATGTTCCATATACCCTCTGCTTACACAGCACGGCCATCATCCTTTGATCATTCTGCTACACAATTCAAAAGAAGTTACAGTACTCAAGAGACACTCTTTGATCCTTCTGCTAAACAATTCTGTGAAGAAGTTGAAGAATTCAACAGTCAATGTAATTTCTAATAATGCCAGTTTTTTGTAGACTTGCACAAGAACAGCTTTCCAAGGGTAGGTGCAATATCTATCATTAACGGTCTCCATAAATTGTTGGTCTGTTGTTCTGTCTCACACATTGGGACGTAAACTCTGAGAGCATTCTACTAATCTTTCCTGCTGGTCTTTTATAGTACTACAGCTTCCAGAATTTCTGGAATCCCTGTGTAAATTTTAGCTAAGATCTGATGGCCACGATCTAAGTTTTTCCTTTAGGAATCAGTTGAAATGAGATAGATCTACAAGAACACTAAATAGGAGATTGTTTTGAGAGGTAAGAAATAAATATCTTTAATTATTAGAAAATGTTCTGTGGCACTTCAACTCTCAAGAATTATCTGCTCAGTCTATTTTATCAGAGAAACCAGGAAATTATTTACAATATGCTGACATAGCTTATTTAGATGAAAAATAAAATAATTCATATTTTTGGAGTAATTATTCAAATCTTCAAGTGGTATGCAAAAACCACTCATAAAAAATAAATTCACTTTTTAGGGATTTAATTGAAATTTATACACATTAAAATTCACAGATGTGTTAAAACATGTCCTAGAACATCGTAACTTAAAATTTATTTCATTTCTTTAATATAGCATAGAGATAGTAAGCATGTTAAAGTTCTAAATGAATTTCAGTGATTTTTAAGTGCAAACTATGCAATTAAATGTTAAGCGTGACTAAGGAAGCAAAGCACTTGAGAATATTTGCAATATCAGTACGGAATTATGGGGCACTTTAAGATTAAGGCATTTTTGCATGTTTAATATACTTTCTTATGAAAATGTGATGGAAATATTTAAATATTGCAGTTAGGAGTTGTTGGATTCCTTAAATAGCTTTGAAAATAAACACCTACAGACATTCTAATAATAAGCTAAAAGTTTCCAATGGGACAGTGTGCTCTTCAGAGAAAACATCAATGGTGGAAATCATTTTATCAACAAACAGATGTTTACTGAGCACTTACTATGTATCTAGCCCTATTATAAACATAAGAATAAATTGCACACTACATGGCATTCAAAAACAGTGTGACTTCATAAACTTTCATACTTTCTATGTCAACAGAGATTTAAAAATATATTATTATTTAGTGTTTATGATATGGCAAGTATTTTCAATTAGTATCAGTGGGTGACGGAAAGGTTGAAAGGAATACATTTTGATTAACTTTTAAAAATTTAGAACGAGATATGATAAATATAAACTAAACCCAAAGGCATCAGTAAAATAATATTTAGTTCATGAAATATCATTTATAAATTAGTTGTATTTCCCATTTGTTAGAAATATAGCATAATCATTTTCCCTAAATTACTTTTCTATATTTTTAATAATGTTATATTTTTAAAAAATTCAAAATATGCTATATTAATAACATATCCTTTATAAAAATTTAGAGTATAACAATTAGATGTAACAAAAATATATTAACAGGATTTGATTCTATCTCCTTTAAATTTAAAAACTTCAAGAGCAATACATTATAGTAAAGTATTTTCTGTAGATATGGCATATTAATATAAACAATGTAATTGATGAATAAAGGGTTTAAAGGGAGGGGTCACAGAGGTTATATCTTTGTTAATTGTACTAGTAACAATTTCTTCACATTACTGTATTCTTAAATGTTGGATAAAAATAAGAAATTATTCTTTTGAATTGTGCCCCCTAGGTTTCCTTTAAAAGTAGAATTCAAACAATTTAAAAGGCAATTTTAATTTCTACTTTTCATTTGGATTTACATTTCCTTGTGAAGAATTAAAATAATATATATTACGACAAGAGAGATAGTATACTAGATACTCTTTCTTCACTATTAATTCAAAGTAATTGCAAGAGCAAAAGCCAGGTCCACTGTGTTATCTGAACTGCCTTAAGAAAGATCCAATTACAAACTGGTAGTTTTTCAACACCCATCTTGCATAATAATTCAGATGCACTTGCATAATAATTCAGATGCACTTCTGAATTGAAATATCGCTTTGATTTTATTAATTTCAAAAATGAGCTTCGGCTGAAACAGAATTTTCAATACATTACAGTTAATTGTGGCATTTTATTTTTGTTGTGCATCTTTCATAGGCGCATATATAAATTATCTGGTGTTCTGGATATGCATTTCATGGGTAAATAATCATGTGCTCAATCAGGTGTTCGTCAAGCACATGGAAGTGGAATACCAGCCCACTTAAAAGAACTGCATATTCAATGAATTTGAGAGCTCCGATTTAACATTTTTCCATCTAAATTAGTAAGTCTCTGAAAAGTATAATGGAGCAACTTTATAACTTTGACTTAAATTTCTCTCTCTCACTTACTCTCCTACTCTCTCTGTTTTTTGACCGGGTCCCCCTCTGTCACCCGGGCTAGAGTGTAATGGTGTCATCACAGCTCACTGCAACCTCAAATTCCTGGGCTCCAGAAATACTCCTGCCCCAGCTTCCCAAGAAGTAGCTGGGACTACAAATTTGTGCCATGTATGGCTAATGGTTCTATTTTTTTTGTGGTGGTGAAGGTCTTGCTTTTGCTCAAGCTGGCTTCAAGCAATCCTCTGACCTCAGCCTCCCAAAGTGCTACAATTACAGGCAGGAACCACCACATTCTCAACCAAATTTCTTTGTTGATCTCTAGAAAAAGTGTGATATATTTTGATTTAGAACATGTATTAAAATATATTTGAGCACTACACTAATTTTTCTGCATTACTGAGTTTTAAACCTTAGTCCAGGACTTTGGTATATAAAGATTAAAACTGTATACCATATGTAAATAAAAAACATGAAAATATACTTCATCTTTAAGTATTAATACAGAAAAAGTGGGTATGAATACTTAAATATGAAGCATATTTTCATGTTTCTTATTTATGTATAGTATATAATATAATACACAATAAAATAAAGTAAAAATGTGTACTATGTATATGTTATGTATGTATAATATATACCATGAAATTCACTTATTTCATTATCTTCCTCCTAATTTAACAAATAAACAGATTTATGTATAATTATTTTTCCTAAGAATTTTAACCATACTTTATTTGTCATCTTATAGCTTATTTTTATTCTATGAAGGGAAATATTTTTCAGTATTATATTCTACATAAGGTATTACTGGCTAGGCACTCATAGCACAGTGGTGAGGGCGCCAGCCACATACACCAAGGGTGGCAGGTTTGAACCCAGCCTAGGACAGCTAAATAACAATGGCAATTGCAGGAAAAAAATAGCTAGGCTTTGTGGCAGGCACCGATAGTCCCAGCTACTTGGGAGGCTGAGGCAAGAGACTCTCTTAAGTCCAAGAGTTTGAGGTTGCTGTGAGCTGTGACGCCATGACGCCATGGCACTCTACCAAGGGCGACATAGTGAGACTTTGTCTAAAAAAAAAAAAATAAAAATAAATAAATAAATAAGCTCAGTGAGTAGGGCACCAGCCAAACACCAAGGCTGGTGAGCTCAATTTCAGCCTGAGCCTGCTAAACAACGACAACTGCAACCAAAAAATAGCTGGGCATGTGGCAGGCACCTGTAGTCCCAGCTACTTGGGAGGCTGAGGCAAGAAAATTGCTTAAGCCCAAGAGTTTGAGGTTGCTGTGAGCTTTGATGCCATAGTGCTCTACTGAGGGCCACACAGTGAGACTCTCTCTCTCTCTTCAAAAAAAAAATAATAATAATGTAATAGCTCCTTCAAGTATAGAAAGACATTTAGTTGCATGAAAATATGTTATTTAAAGCCACACATAATGAGCTTTTATAATAAAATAAAATTAATCGATTACTGAATTCAATAAACATTAATATGTGAAAAATAATAGTGGGAAAGCTTCAAATAAACAAGCTATCAATGGGACTAGAAAACCAAGAGCCAAGCAACCTCCAACTTAGCAGAAGAAATAAAACCAGTAAAGATCAGAGCATAAATAAATTGAAACAAAAAAAAATCAAATACAAAAGATCAACAAGTTGAAAACTTGAGTTTTTTGAAACAATAAACAAAATTGACCAATCTTTCTCCAGAATAACCAATTAAAAAAAAGAAAGAACCAAATAAATAAAATCAGAGATGAGAAAGAAAACATTACATCTGATGATACAGAACTCAAAGGCTCATTAAAGTCTATTATGAGCAAGTATTTTCCTATTTATTAGCATATTGTCTCCAAAAACTGTATATAGAAGGAACATACCTCAACACAATAAAATACTTATAGGTAGTATTATACTGATTGCGAAAAAAACTGAAAGCCCTTCCTCTAAAATTTCAAAAAAATACAAATATTCCCACTTTTACCATTGCTATTTAGCATTGTAGTGGAAGTTCTAGCTATAGCAATCAGACAAAAGAAAGAAATAACGGGCATCCAAATTGTTAAGCGGAAGTCAAATTATCCTTGTTTATAGATGATATGATCTTACAACTAGAGTAACCTAAAGACTCTACAAAAAAAAAAAATGAATAACCTACTAGAACTACAATCAGCACAATTGAAGGATACAAAATCAACATGCAAAAATCAGTAACAGCAAAAAAATCAAAAAAATAAACCAAGAAGGTAACCCCATTTACTATAGTTACAAATAGAATTCAATAACTAGGAGTAGACCCAGCCAAAGAAGTGAAAGATCTCTACAAAGATATCTACAAAATATTGATGAGAGAAATTGAGAAAGGACACAAAAATTTGGAAAGCTATTTCATGCTCATGGGTTGGAGGAATCAATATTGTTAAAATGACCAAAGCAATCTACAGATTCAGTGTAAATTTAAATTTAAATTATACCGCAGAGCTATTACAACCAAACTAGCATGGTGTTAGCATAAAAACAGACACATAAACCAATGGAACAGAGAGAGTACAGAGTCCAGCACTAAATCCACCCTTTTACAGTGAACTTATCTTTGCCCAAAGGTGCTAGGAATATACGGTGGGGTAAGGACAGTCTCTTTAATGAATAGCACTGGGAAATCTGGATATCCATGCATAGAAAAGTGGAAATAGATCTTTTTCTCTCACCAGGATATTGATCTGGGCAAGGCTGTCTGAGTGACACGTCCAAAGCACAGACAACCAAAGCAAAAGTGGACAAATGGCATCATAACAAGCTAAAATCTTCACAGCAAAAGAAACGATCAATAATGCAAAGCGACAACTCACAGAATGAGAGAATATATTTACCAACTACCCAACTGACAAGAGATCAATAACTAAAACATATGAGGTGCTTAAACAACTCAGGGGAAAAAAATCAAATAATCTGATTAAAAAATCAACAAAACGACTTGAAGAGACATTTCTCAGAAGAAGACACATAAATGGCAAATAGCTGTGTGAAAAAATGCTCAACATCATTAGTCATCAGAGAAACACAAACCAAAACTACAATGAGATATCAGCTCACCCCAGTTAACATGGCTTTCATCAGAACAACAAGAAATGACAAATGGTAGTACAATTGTAGAGAAAGGAGAAGCCATGTTAAAACCTGGCCCCAACGAACTGCAACCGGAAAAAAAAAAATATATAGCCAGGTGTTGTGGCAGGCACCTGTAACCCCAGCTACAAACTGGGAAGTAGTAGTTTCCTACCTGTTGGTGGGAATGTAGATTAGTGCAACCACTCTGGAGAACAGTATGAAGGTTTCTTGAACAACAGTAGAACGTCTATACGACCCAGAAATCCCACTGCTAGGTATCACCCAAAAGAAAGAGAACAACCACAAGCCATCCTGAACCAGAAAACAAAACTGTAGGAATCACATTGCCCAATTTTAAATTATACTACAGAGCTATTGAAAAAACATCTTTATCCTAAAGTTTGTTGCACTATTATTCACAATAAAAAAGATTGGGAATCAATTTAAGTGTTCATCAATGGAGGAGCAGATAAGAAATTGTGGTACATATGTACAAACAAATATAGCCATTAAAAAGAAGGAAATACTGCCATTTGCAACAATATTCATAAAACTGGAGAATAGGGGTAGTGCCTGTGGCTCAGTGAGTAGGGCACCAGCCCCATATACGAAGTGTGGCGGGTTCAAACCCGGCCCCAGCTGAACTGCAACCAAAAAAAATAGCCAGGTGTTGTGGTGGGCACCTGTAGTCCCAGCTACTCGGGAGGTTGAGGCAAGAGAATTGCCTGGGCCCAGGAGCTGGGGGTTGCTGTGAACTATGATGCCATAGCACTCTACTGAGGGTGACCAAGTGAGATTCAGTCTCTAAAAAAAAAAAAAAAAAAAACAAAGAATAGTAAATGAAATAAGCCAAGCACAGAAGGACAACTCTCTCATGTTCTCACTAATGTGTGGTAGCTAAATGTTAAAACAATTGATCTCACAAACACAGGGAGCAGAATAATGGTCAGCAGAGGCTTGGATGGTAGCAGGTAGGGGCAGTGGTTAAAGTGGGAATGGGTACAAAAATATAGTTAGATGTTTAAACAGAACGAACAATAATATTTTCCAGCAGGACAAAGTGACTATGGTCAACAATAATTTATGATATATCTTAAAATAACTAAAAGACTAGAATTTGAATAGCCTAAACTAAAACAAATGGTAAATAGTTGAGGTTACAGAAATTAAATCACCATGATTTGATTAATACACATGATATGCTTATATCAAAATATCATGTGGATCCTATAAATATATACAACTATTAAGTGCCCACACTAATTAAAAATAAAAAAAAGAAATTGGAAGAATATATAAGAAATTAATAAAATCATTCCTTCCAGAGGGGTGATTGGAGGAGCATTAAGTAGATTGAGATGGTATGGTTATGAAGTTTCATCATGTAATTTTTTAATATTGGATTGACTTTGGGACTATATAAGTGTATTACCTCTTCAAAAATTTAATTAAAGCAAAAAGCAACAAGAAATCCAAATGACAGGAGCAAATGAGGATATACTCTCAAATCAAACATATAGTCTAACAGACAGCTAGAATAAATAGAAAAATAAAACTTCCTTTTGACAAGTAAATTAATAATAATTATTATTATTACTATTTTTGAGACAAAGTCTCTGTTGCCTTAGCTAGAAAGCAGTGCATCGTCATAGCCCTCTACAACCTCAAACTTCTAGCCTCAAGTGATTTTCCTGTCTCAGCCTCCCAATTAGCTTGGACAGTAGGTATGTACCATGGCTAATTTTTTCCATTTTTCATAGAGATGTGGTCTTGCTCTTGCTCAGACTCGTCTCAAACTCCTTGCCCTAAGTGGTTCTCCTGTCTCAACTTCCCAAAGTTCTAGGATTACAGGTGTGAGCCACTGTGCGTGCCAATAATTATTATTATATAACTGACATTTCAAATATGCCTGTTGTAATTATAATACTTTTCACATATTGACACATTTGTTTCTCAGATCAGCCCTACATGACAGGTGGTATCATTATTGGCACTTTATACATGATAACATTTAACCCAGAGTGGGTCAAGTAACTTGTCCAAGATCACATAGCTGAGCAGCACAGGTGAAATTCTAACCTGGCATTTTTGTCTTCAAAACCATGTTCTTCATCAGTGTTTTCCTAACCCTTGAGGAAATCACATGATATCTTACCAGTTTTAATTGTTAGCCACGAGATAAATTAAATTTAGAATTTTTGGTCCACAAACAAATTTTGTCTTAACAACGCATGTCCTTTTGCATATTTATTCTCTATCTTCACAAGGGGTGGAGGAAGATAATAACTACCTCTATTATAGAAGGTATGGAAAAAACTATAAATGCATAATTTACTATTTTGAGCACACTGCAAATGTAAGAAAAAAATAAATATAACTATGTTCAAATCCTGAAGATCTATAATTGCCATCTCAGTTCTGAAATTATCATAGGCAATTATTGCTCCAGGGAAGATCTCAAGCCAACAAAAGGTGAGCCAAGTCCTAAGCATTTCTGATTTGCCAAATCTTAACAATTCCCAAAATGTTCATTTTTGGATCGTAAAATGTAATCAAGACAAGATACAAATCCTTATTCCCTAAAGTTACTTATGATCTTTTCTTGACTTATTCCTTAAGGTTTAATTTTTAATTAAAATGCAATATCTATAATAGCAAATGTGTCAGTCTGAAGACAATTTTCTAGAATCAATGTGAAGAAAAATATAAATAAAGCCAGTGAGTCTAAAAGCACAAATCTAGTTAACATTTCAGGGACATTAAATGAATGTCCATACATAATTCTCTTAAATTAACCCAAACCTAGCTCAAAAAAAAAAACCCAAAAAAACAAAAAAACAAAAAAACTGTAGCCCTTATGTGTGTCCTTTAAAAAGTTGGTGATCAGTCTCTCTTTAACTTTTCATACCATCCACTTTACACATCCAAAAAAAATCTTTTGTTCAATTCTAACTTTTAATTCCCAGAAGCAGAAAACAGCTGAAGTATTGATAATTTTGAACAACTTGTAACTGACTATATATCAAGTGAATAGGTGAATTTTTACTTATGTTAGTCAAACATACATACATGCATACACACACACATATATT
>CAUYON010169109.1:0-12944 GCA_963573935.1 Arctocebus calabarensis
AGAGAATCGCCCAAGCCCAAGAGCTGGAGGTTGCTGTGAGCTCTGACGCCACGGCACTCTACCGAGGGTGACAAAGAAAGTCTCTGTCTCTAAAAAAAAAAAAGACACTAAGTAATTTTTAATTATACATTCAATTTGATAACAATTCATGTGACATACTGCAAACTCTGAAAAACTTACGTGTTTATAATTTTAAATGTCTCTTTCACCCAGAACTTTGAGGAAAGGATATGAAATAAATTCCTGTTTCCCTTTGGCAAGTAACTTAATTTTTCCAAGTATATTCATACTTACACAAGTAGTGTGTCACCCAAAACACTAACCAGAGTTCCCTTCGTGCTTTTTGTTAGATTAATAAATTATTTTTCTGAAATTATCTTTTTAAAATATAAAATTTCCCCACCTACAGGAAAAGTTGAAAAAAATGGACAATGAACCTGGGATATTCACCTGCTAGATTCTCTAGTTAACTTTTCACTCTGCTCTATTGACTATCTGTCATGAATCCATTTTTATTGGCGTTTTGGTAATTCAAAGTAAATTATGGATCTCAGTATGCTTCCTTTCTAAACATTTACTGTCTCCAGCCTTCTCTCAAGCCCCAGAAGCAATGATTTCTTTGCACCATAGATGACTTTTGTCCGTTCTAGAATATGAAGAGGATCATATCGCCTGTGTGCCTTTAAGTAAGAGTCCTTACGCTCAGCATAAATGGTTTTGCAATTCATGTACTATGTTGCTGTGTGGCCCAGGAGTTAGTCCCTTTTCACTGCCACGGTTGTGCTCAGCAGCAATACTACACATGCCAGACTTGGCTTAGCCATTCCCCTATCAAGAGTCAATATCTAACATCTCAACACTCCTAATAATCTCTCAGGAAAAATAATAGGAGAATAACCCAACTGTCATCTCTGAAATCTACCTTTATTCACAGACTAAGGGGACTTTGGTAAGTCTCTGTGCTCAGTGGCAGGATGATAAATGTGTGCCCTTTGTCACTTCTCAGATGAACTACTGGGTAGAGAGTGAAGAAGTAGCCAATGTGATTTTTATCTCTGTCATTCATTGTCCCACCACCCCTAAAACAGTCCTGACGATGTGTGACTCCAAGGCCAACTACACGTGTTGATGACAATGGGTGTGGCAATTCCTCCCTTCTGGTGAAAAAGAGGAACAGACGTTAAGAAATGGAGGACTGTGGGGGTTACCATTTCTGTGACACCTCGGTCATCTGAAACACAAACTTTTACATTGCACAACAGTGAAATGTCCCAACCACATCAGAAGGCACCAGCCTGAAGCTGGTGAAGCACTGTACGCCTTCAGAACATCTGCAGCCCGTTACCCCATCTAAGTCCCACTACAGGCAAGGAGGTAGGAAATACTGATTACCATTTTGGGGATGAGAAAGCTGGGTTGGGAGAGGGTACAGTGGTGTGATGAAGGCATGCGGGTTGTAAATGACTCTACCCCGTGTCTTGAGACCTTCCGTTCTCTGCAGTCACACTACCCTACTGTATACTGTGCGTGCGAGGGATCCAGGCTGCACGCTCCTTATGAAAATCTAACTCCTGCCTTCCGCCGTCTGTGGAAAAACTGTCTTCCTTGAATTGAAACTGGTCCCTAGTGCCAAAAAGCCTGGGGATGGCTGCTCTAGATGACAGTCCTGCCTGAGTTTCCAGCAAGCAGTCATCACCAACTGCCCGCCACGTGAGTGAGCTGTAATACCCCGGATGACTAGCCCAGGCTGGCTTTCAGTGACTCTACTTCCACTGCACTGCACCCGTGCAAAAGCCTTTGATAAAGAGGTTCCCAAATGAACCCCGCCAGCCCACAGAACTGGGGGATTATGAAATCATTGTTAAGCCATCTGTTTGGGGGCAGTTTATTCTGTAACAAGAGATAAACAGAATACAAGTTAAGAGATAATAGTAGCTCTGGTAAGTCTGGGCTCTCCAGAGAAACAGAACCAATAGAATATCTGTCTGTCTATCTATCCATCCATTCAATCATCTATCTAAAGAGATTTATTTTAAATAATTGACCCACACAATTATGGGTGCTGTGAAGTCTAAAACCCATAGGGTAAGCTGGAAGGCTGGAAAGTCAGGTAAGGGTTGACACTGTACCCTTAATTTTTTTTTTGGACACTGCACTCTTAAAGCAGAATTTCTTCTTTTCTAGGAAACATTCATTTTGCTCTGGAGGTCCTCAATTTTTTGGATAAGGTCCACACAATTTCTTCTTTTCCAGGAAACATTCATTTTTGCTCTGGCGGTCCTCAATTTTTTGGATAAGGCCCACACACATGACCAAGGGTGCTCTCCTTTACTTAAAGTCAACTGATGGTAGGTGTTAGTCACATCTACAAAATAACTTCACAGCAACACCTTGATTAGCATTTGATGAAACAGCATTGATCCCCAAATTAACCAGCATAGTAACATAGACCAGAGCAATAGTGGTGACATTGAGAAATGAGGATAGATTTGAAACATATTGAGGGTGTGAGACTGCTAAATTTGGTGACTGACAGTCAACTGACACCAAAGGAGAAGACAGCAATCAGAGGCTCACAGGCTGAAGGTTCTGATCCGGGCGAGTGGGGGGAACAGTGGTGCCCGCCCTGACACCGGGACAAGCCTAAACAAGAGATTGAGGGCCATTAATAATGAAGTGACTGACCTGGTGTCATTTTCATTCACAGAAACACTTGTGATGTCCTAAATGAGAGCACACCACACAGCAGAACAGAGAGTTAGATTGTGAGTGAAAAGGAAGGTGAAGTCTTTCAAAAAAGGAGAGAGACTCACCCATCTGGCTGTCCCCAGATGAGCATAAGTTTTCCCCCAGTGCTCGAGTCGCACGAGTATCCCCTGCCTTTTAAAATTTGTTAAGGTAAAGCCAATTGGGAATTACATAAATGTAGGAAACCCACACTCTAAAAATGCAAAATCATTGTGAAAATGGAGGGTAAGATTTCTGAATATATTTTAGTTTATAGTCCATAAAAACCTAAAATCCAGGTCACTGCTATTATTGTTCAATGTGTGAAGAGAATGTAAAGAGGTCATTTATACCAGAACCTGTGTTGATAAGAGTATGAACTTTTATTTAGTTAGAGGTTTTGCTTGTTTTTTTTTTTAAAGACAAGAGTCTTGATCTGTTGCCTGAGCTAGAGTGCAGTGGTGTCATCGCAGTTCACTGCGACCTCAAACTCTTGGGCTCAAGCCATTCTCCTGCCTCCCAGCTTCCCCAGTACCTGGGACGACAGGTGCCCACCACCATGACCTGCTAATTTTGTTTACGTTTTTGTAGACAGGGACTATGTTGCTCAGGCTGGTCTTGAACTCCTGGTCTCAAAGGATCCTCCCACCCAGCCCTCCCAAAGAATCAGAATTTATAGCCGTGAGCCACTGTGTCTGGCCTAGTTAGATATTTTTAAGGTAAGAGAAGGAAATTTGTTTTTTTTGGCAGACACTGTCTGGCAACATATTGAGATCCTGAATTAACACTCCAAATCCTATGAAAACAGAGTTTTGCAATCACAACGCTGAACTAGTCTCATGTGTAATTATACCAGCACGTTACTCTGTTGAAGCATTTCTTAAGGGAAATGTTCCCAGCATATTTTCTGTTTATGCTACTTTCTTTTATAAAAGGTCTCATCATTCATGAACTTGAATTTACCAGCCACTGTGTACTGCAGTGAGTGGAAGCAATTTGGGGACCAAGGGGCTTCCTCCGTGTTCTGGACGCAAACCAGTGTCTTGCATGCATAGAGGCACAGGTGGGCAGGCCAGTTCTGCTCATGGTCATTTAACAAGCCTGCTTCCCCCACACAAAGAATTCTGGCTGCTCCTAGAAAGCCAGCCGACTTTCTGCATTCCTTCAGGAGGACGCCTGCAGCTCACTGCGAAATTCATCTGCTTTTTCGCTTCAGCCCCACACTCAGCTTCTGTTCTTACCTGGCCTCTGAGAAGTGCTTTTGGCCTCTGGCTGGCTTTCTTCCAAATCCTGACTTTTCATCTCTGTCCTCAACCAAAAGAATCTCCAATAAGAATCATCATTCCCACCTTGGCCTTGTCAGCCTTTATTTGGCGCCAGCTAAGGACTAAATAATCTGAGAAAGGGATGAGCGATGCAAATTTTGGCTCTGGCTCTAACCAGGCTGATTCATCTTCAGGCAATTTCCAGTCATCGCAGGTTGACCCTCTGAGAACGTGATTTAACCTACTATCTTGAAAGCGAGGGTCAAGACACTGTTCATACAAAGGTAAGTCCTTTTCTACCAAAAATAACGCACAGGAAGATTGTGACTTCGAAAGGTGAAGCTTAACACTCTCTGCTCTGTGTGACCTACTTTTTATCATGAAGAGATCAAAGGAAGTTCAAATAGGACAACTTGAACAGAAGAGCTGGTCCTTACCAAGTGCAGGATATAATCCAATGAAATGATCACAAAAGCAATACCAGGGTCTATAAGTGTTTACACTCCTCCCTAAGCACAGGATTGGAGCTGAAAGTATTACAGCTTTGTTGCTACATCGTGGACTTGCTATCATTATTACTGCTTTGCAGAATTCAAACTATTTTTAGTAAAATTAATTGTAATCTAGCAAAATGCTATTAAACTGGAAATAATAACAGCTACCATGTACTGAGATTCTCACACGTCACAGACTCTGCAGTTTTATAAATTGAATCTTCATGAAACCCCACAGAGGCTAGTATTATCCCGATTTTACTGACAAAGCTGGGAAATGTGGCTTTGCCTAATAATAATGATGATGTCACTACCACATCAACCTGTCAAAGGTAAAATGGTGCCTTCAAGGTGTTCTAGTGGGAAGTTGTTTACTTCCAAGAGAGACCTTGGAAAATTTTAAACAAAATTTAAAAGCCTAGGAATAAGAGAGAAAAGGACAAATGTGGAGTGAACTTGAAGCTATGCACAGGGTCCTGAACCCAGAAACAGTACTATACCCTTCAACCCGATACTGAACCATTTACAAGATTCTTCATTCGTCCTAATGGAAATAGTTTCCAGTTGTTATTTTGCACTCTGTAAGACATATAGCTCACAGATTAACCACCTCTATGAATTAAATAATCACACACACACATATAGAAAACGAAACTTGACACCTCGGACCAGTGTTATGAAGGTGGATTTCAGGACAGAACAGTAGCAAACGACTTCATTAGGTTGTTCAGGGGAAGGTTCCTTGAGGTAGGGAGAAGTGATTTGAGAGCTGGAAGATTAGTACTCACTAACTAGGGAAGGTGAGGGAGGCGGAAAGGACAGCACTGTCAAGGCTCCGGCTGAAGCAAGCATGACATTTGTTGAAATGAAAGAACAACACAGAAGCCAGAGGGAATGTGGAACATGGTGAGCCTGCAGGAGCAAGGTGACCCTGGGCAATTTAGGGCCTCATGGGAGTGCAAGGAAAAAAATCCCAAAGGGTTGCAAAATGCTTCGGGTAGAATGGAAGTGGTATAAGCAAATTATGGCCAGAGTCCAATTTGCATTAAAAAGAAAACTCTCTGGCTATTGTGCAGGAAATGAATAAAGATCTGGAGAGGTGCATGGTGATCGGTGCAAAGGTCTAAGATAAACAGAAGGTAATAAGAGAAAATAAGTATACACAGTTATACTCACAACTGTCTATCCTGGATTTGACTGTGGAGTGGAAGAGAAAATGTCTTTATATAAGTGAAACCAAAAATAAAATCAAGATAGCATGTGGACATACTGTGATTTTTAGAATTGACTGGCTCACAATGAACACTTATTTCAAACCAAAGAAATAGCTGTGTTATTAAGAGTACAATGATCTAAGAACTCCAATGGTTCACCAGGATTCCCAAGGTGGGAAAATATTCCATTTCAGCCCCAATAGATCTAAAGAGAATTAAGGGCTTCAAATAGATAGTACCTCTTTTTAGCAACACATTCGGAGCAATTCCAGCAACCCAGAGGGGAGCAGTGATTAGTCCGTGTGATCACCAGGCTGACCTCGCACTAGCAGAGAGGATGAGGGCACTGGTCGTTACCCTGCTTCAGGTTAATCCATGACACTAATCTCAGAGTAAAGATTTGTCTTCAAACTCTTGGCCCTCTCACAAAATTAGGAAAGTGGGATGACCTACATGTTTAGAGTCAGAAGATTAGACATCAGTAATAGTCTCTTAATGAATCTAGTTAGAGACAGAATAGAAGTTGTGGCATTCAGAAAAGCCAAGAATATTATCAGACTTCAACAATCACAGAAGCCTCCCATCACCATCTTGACCTCTTCCCTTTTCTTTCTTCTCGATCACTCTGTTTGGCCCCTCAGTCCAAGACTTCCTTACTCCACACCTGGCCTGGTGCAGGAGAGGCCACGTGTCATGTTCATTCTGTATAAGACCATTGGATTAATCACTGTCGGCATGCTATGACAGAATGACAATGATTACTGAGACAGAATTCCAGGATTAGATACCCAGCTCCCTCATTTATTATTCATGATACCTTGGAAAAAGTCACCTAAACTCTTTCTCTCCAAACCTCTACCTCTTCATCTGTTCAATGGGGAAGACAAAATTTAGTCACATTTCTTCCAGCATCAAAATAAAGAGTGTTTTGGGTACTATAACTATGACATCTACATTTGACCTTCAGTTATTCGACCATCACTTCTAAGGTGAAATCTAAATTCCTGGGGTCCCACATCAACTGCCTGAAAATGACCTGTCCATTTTTACTTCTGGGATGTCATGATTATCCTTAAGTAGACTTATCTCCATCCTTGCCCAAACTCTTCTCCCGTCTAAATTCTTCCTGTTCTTCAAAGCTCAGCCTTTCTTCCTCCATGAAATCTTTAGAGCCCATGTCCTCCTCTGAGAATCAACAGCAATCCATGCATTTATGCCATATATGATCTTTTATTGGTGGTAATCTATCCTTGTGTATAATCATCATATATACTACAGATCTTAGAGAGAAAGTTATCTCATTAACCGCAAGAGAAAAACACCTACCATCTGCCTGTATATATATTAAATATTCAGTGACTACACACTGATTCACTTAATCTTGTTGCAGGTGTATATCGACTTGAACAACTCCTCCACTGTTCTTAAGACACGAGAGAAGAAGGGATTACAGCTCTCTCCTGCCATAAACCAAGGGAGGAAGAAGACAATCCCACAACCTCAAGCTGGAAGTGATCACAGAGATGCTCTTTGTAGCTCCGTACTCTACAGTAAGAAGAGCAAAGTGGGACCAGAAGTGACTTCTGAGTCACTAGGCAGGTACCCATAGAGCTACGACCAGACCCTAGAATTCCCAATGCTTTGTCTGTCTCATTCTCCACTCTTGTGTTGTTAGGCGACTGCAGATAATCCTAGCAACTTGCTTGGCTTCCTTTGGGCTTCTTCTTCCAACCATTCAACTCTTATCATTTTCTTCCATCTTTCCACAGAGATTTCACACTTGCATAACAACAAAACTACATCACTGGATAATATGGGTGACATTTAAAGACTGATTTAACAGTAAATTGGTATATCTCAATAATAAACAAAATATGTTGGTTGGATGTGCATATGCTGTTAAGCACCTAGATGAAGGGACCAAAGAACCCAAAAGAGGGCAGGAACAGGGGCCCAAGGAAGATGGTCAATAAACAGGAGTGTGCAGGGGCCACAATGACAAGAGAAAAGAGGAGGGGGGAGTTGGCTAAAATCGAGCAATCTGCCCAGTGGGCGAAAAAGGAATGGAAGAAGCAACACTTTTAGAAAACCATATCCTTCCCAAGTGGGCTAAAAATGTAAGCCATGGAGTAGTAATCACACTTCCGGCTTGAAAGCTTACTATACACATAACAGTAATCAAGGCCGAGTGCTGCCAGTGTAAGAATAGACAGAGCAGTGGAAATGAGTTGCGAGTCCAGAAATAGACCCTTACATTTATGGTAAATTGATTTTAGACACGCTGCCAAGATAATAATTCATTGGGAAAAACATTCTCTTCAACTAGACAACTACATACGAAGTTGGATTCCTATCTTCCACCATGTTTGAAAATGAATTCTTTAGAGAAGATATGGGAGGAAACCATTATCTCGGGTCAGGGAATGGCTTCTTAGATATGACAGCAATAGCACAAGGAACAAAAGAAAGAAAAATAAATAAATTGGACCCCATCAAAATTGTTAAGTTTTGTGCTTTGAAATACACTATCAAGAAATTAAAAAAGTGACCCATAGAAAGGGAGAAAATATTTGCAAATCATATATCTGTTAAGGAACTGGTATCCAAAATATGTAAAGAACACTTACAACTCAACAATGAAATGATACTTCAATTTGAAAATGGGCAAAGGATTAAAATAACATTTCTCTGAAAAAGATATAAAAACAATCAGCACACGGAAAGAGACTCCACATCATTGATCACTAGAGAAATTCAAACCAAAACCACAATGAGATACCATGTCACGCCCACTAGGATGAGTAAACATTTAAAAAAAGACAATAGTGAATGTTGCTGAGGAGGTAGAGAAATGGGAAACTTTAGACACTGCTCTTGGGAATATCAAATGGTGCGGCCACTTTGGAAAACAGTTTGGCGGTTCCTCAAAAATGTGAAGCATAAAGTTACCATATATCCCAGCAAATCCATTCCTAGGAGGATACCAAGAAAAATGAACATATGTACTAACACAAAACCACAAGTGTTCATAGAAGCATTATTTGTAATAACCAAAAATGACAAACAAACTCAATGTTCATCAGCTAATGAAGGATAAACAAAATATGGCATGTCCATATAATAGCTATTATTTGACAATATAAGGGAATCAAGTACTGAGACATGTTACAATGAATGACTGAATCTTAAAAATATTATGTTAAGTAAAAGAAGCCAATAGTTAAGGACCACATATTATATAATTCCATACATATGAAATGTCCAGAATAGATAAATATTAGAGATAGAAAGTAGGTTATTAGTTACTCAGAACTAGGAGGAGAGGGCATGGGAATTTACTGCCAATGGGTATGAAAATGACCTTAAAATGAGGGTGATAAAAATACTGTAGATTAGCAGTGATGGTTGCATTACTACAAATATACTAAAAATCACTATACATACTTTAAAGGGTGAATTTTATGATATATATCAATAAATTACATCTTGAGATATATATATGAATAATAGAGAAAGGATAGAGATAATTTCAGACACAAAGCATCACTAGGTCTTTGGATTCACACAGATATAGGTTTAAAACTAGATTTTTAGGGTGGTGCCTGTGGCTCAAGGAATCAGGAATAAGGAATAAGTTTTCAAGATCCGCTGGACAGCATGGTAACTACACTTAATAATAATGTCCTATATATTGCAAAACAGCTAAGAGAGTAGATTTCAAACATTCTCACTAAGTAAAAATGGTAAATATGTGAGATGACGGATGGGAGAATTAGCTCGATATGATCACTACAAGATATACACGTACATGCTTAGAAATACACATTGTCCACGTGGAAGGTCCTAGGCACCTTGAGAATCTGATCAAAGTTATGGACTCTTTCCCCAGAAACATGTACAAAGCTTCACATACAATTTCAAGGGCTTTGGGAAAGAACATCGTACCCCACAATACATGCGATTATTATTTGCCAATTAAAAACAAAAATTTGAAAATAATTAAAGCTTTAAGGAGAAAAGTATCAAATTCAACCAGCACCTCAGATGTCTGAGTTTTTCCTTCATTAGCTAATGTGTACCCTGCTATTTTTAATTTTCTGAAAGGTCAGCTCACCTATTTGAGTCACATATAAGAATTAAACAAAGGGAAGATAAAATATGAAAGAATATGATCATCAAAGCAAGGGATAGGAAGCCAATGGAAATTTAAACTCAGAAGTGGAGGAGCAATGTTGAAATGTTAGAGAAACAGCTACCTAACTGAGCTACTGTGCAGGTGTAAATAATGTACCAAAGAGGAAAGTAATGTCGACTACAGAGAAAGGGATGTGAACGACATGGCAGCCCTAGAAGGGGGCTTATCGTCCATGAGAGCTTAAAAATATATCGTTAACATTGAGTACAACTTGGGAGATACATTTTGAAATAGAATTAGAAGACCGGTGAACCCCACATGGGTTTGACATATTTTTATGGCATAGTTTATGTTCTAAGTAAGTCTCTAAATGCACAAGAGCTAGTTTCTATTAGAAAACACAGCAGAGGTAATGACATGGCGTGGTTTGTGTTGCTTTTCTGAATGCACAGACATGAACAGAAGATGATGTGGCAGGATATCAACGATGAAAAATGTACTGGATGCAGAGGAAACAAGGAAAAGCGGCTTTTTCAATCGGACAACTGACCCCAAACACCTGTCATAAAGTACACACAGCTCCTTCAATTAAAATATATATATATATATATATATATGTATGTATGTATGGCGTTCAGCTGTCACCAGAGTCATTCTACATGAAATGGAAACACCAAACATTTAAAGGGGACGAGAAGAAGAATAGAGGCTCAAAACAATAGATATGGTTTTGTGTAATGAAAAACAGTCCCTAATAGGAAGGGTTTTTGCTTTTCTTCAGGAAATTTGTGCTATGGAACAAAATGCCTGAAGCATAATCATGTTCAATAAACGTTGATTGAATGAACAAGTGCAAGCTTACAAAATGCCAGCCCAAACCAAGCAATATTATTGCTTTTGGAAGATTTGGAATATTGTTATCTCAGACAATACCAAAAGACTTTGTTAAACTAAGTTTGGTTGCCAAGTGCTATGAGTTTGTACAAAATACTGACTTATCTATTTATTGCCAGAATCTATATCCTTCTGCAAAATTCAATCAGAAAACGATACTGTTTGAACAATGTGAAAGCCGTGTAGTTTCAAAAAATTAACATATATAATATGGTAGGTATGTTGTTGAAGGCTCTTTTCCAAAAAGCTCAAATAAAAATGAAATGAAAAATGAAAAAAAATAAAAATAGCACAGAGGCTGTTACTTTAGAAATATCTCTGAATCTATGCCTACAACCCTGGAACCTTTTCTCTGATATCTCACAGGAGAAAGGCAACAGAATAACGTTCAAAATTTAATTTAATCAAACCTGAGGGGATAATTCCAGATTTAATAAAATTACTACCCTGTAATAGTTATCTGTAATAAAGCAATCAGGCACAAAATACCTGTTTTACAAGTCATTTGAAAGGTATCTCATTTGCATGAGTCTTAAATGTTTGCATTTACATAAGAGCACTGTTTTCTAGCCTAAGTTTTCAGTAAATACGTAGAAGGTAATACTCAGTCTTCTTGGACTCCAACTCACCTCTTTGCAAATGAGGAGGTTTAAAAAAACCAAAAGGTATGAGTGTCTCCCAAAGAAACTGGAAAACAAAATTATGGTGTGTATTTCTGGGGGAAGAAAGTGGAAGTAAAATGAAAATTAAGCACCGTTGCTGTGTACCTATTAGTTTTCCATAATTGGTCACACAAATGAATACAGTTCTTTTAAGTCAGAAAGTCATTCAAGAAAGCTAATGCAGTAATTACCATGCAAGTTACCTAGGGAATGTAAGACTAATTACCGAAGCTCAAAGATCTTCAGCTGGGATAAAACCTGCTTACCAGAAGTTTCTAGAGCTTCACAAAGGAAGGCAGAACAGGGGCATCTCATAAAATGTTTAATTTTCATTTAAGTATCTCGATGTTAGTCTCAAACATGTGAGTGCTATATTCGAGCAAATGATTAGCCATCAGTTTCAAAACTGGGAGGGAGCGAATGTGAAGAACAATAATTTCATAGATGGAGATCCACGTAGATTTTCTACAAAATCATTCTGTGTATTGGTTTGTGCTTGGGGGAGAAAACTGTAAAGTGAGAATCAAGAAATGGTTTTAAAAGTAGGAAAGGCAGATACCTCAACATGGTTGCCTTTGTAGGAATACATGTAAACAGAACTGGATGCCAAGAAAAAACACAGATGTGTGAAACACACCTTCAACTCTTACTAAATCCCTCTTCTAGGATCTCACAAAATGCTGCTTCATAGCTAAGGCTTCTTTAGAATGTCTAAAGGAGACCAAGAGGTAAATTAGATCCCATACAGACAGACCCCTGAGCTTGTGATTGATTACCTTGCCACCATGGAAGGTGAAACGAATAGTCCAATTCCTAAAGCAGAGTCTCAGGGGCAGAAAAGTCTGCAAGAATAAACTAGTCCACGTGGAAGGTCCTAGACTGCTTGAGGATCTAACCAAAGCTGGGGATTCTTTCCCCAGAAACACATACAAAATTTCACACATAATTTCAAGGGTTTTGGGAAACCACTGACATGGAATTCAGATTAAGAACCCTTCTCTTGCGGACGGCACCTGTGGCTCAGTGGGTAGGGCGCCAGCCCCATATACCGAGGGTGGCAGGTTCAAACCCGGCCCTGGCCAAATTGCAACAAAAAATAGCCAGGCATTGGGTGGCGCCTGTGGCTCAAGGAGTAGGGCATCAGCCCCATATATCAGAGGTGGTGGGTTCAAATCCAGCCCTGGCCAAAAACTGCAAAAACAAACAAACAAGCAAACAAAAAAAAAACATACACACGAAAAAATACTGGGCACTGTGGTGGGTACCTGTAGTCCCACCTGCTCGGGAGGATGAGGCAAAAGAATCCCCTAAGCCCAGAAGTTAGAGGTTTCTGCGAGCTGTGATTCCATGGCACTCTATTGAGAGCAACATAGTGAGACTGTCTCTAAAAAAAAAAAAAAAAAAGAAAGAGAGAGAGAGAGAGAGAGAGAGAGAAAGAGAGAGAGAAAGAAAGAAAGAAAGAAAGAAAGAAAGAAAGAAAGAAAGAAAGAAAGAAAGAAAGAAAGAAAGAAAGAAAGAAAGAAACCTTCTTGTTAAGCCTCCCATGTTCCCAG
>CAUYON010169111.1:0-22778 GCA_963573935.1 Arctocebus calabarensis
GCGCCTGTAGTCCCAGCTACTTGGGAGGCGGAGGCAAGAGACTCGCTTGAGCCCAGGAATTGGAGGTTGCTGTGAGCTGTGATGCCACCGCACTCTATCCAGGGTGACAGCTTGAGGCTCTGTCTCAAAAAAAAAAAAAAATAGTATAAGAAAACCTAGGAAAGTCATTATTTGGTCAGTACATAATTTTTTTTAAAGGGGGACAGGGAAACCAGTGAAATACAATTAAGAAATTATCTATGAAACCCCAATAAACCCAAATTTATATAACTGATACAGTGAAGGATAGTAGCTCAAAGCTTCATGGGGTTGCAAATGTTAGCAGAGACAAATTAAAGATACTTTAATCTGGTGACCTGTGCTGCAGGACCACCGGGTGTGGGGAGCGTGGTCTTGAGACCCCCCTGTGTTGGTCACTGTCAAATAGGTTTTCTTGGTATGTCAATGATGGCAGTGAGAAAAATTACCCTGGATCTCTTGTAGTCTTAGAGTTTACTTATAGGCTACAACTGGTAGTTTATATTTGACATTCAGTGGAGAATGTAGCCTGGAGTATTTGTGGTCCAAGGTCTGGGACACTAGCAAGGAGGCTTCAGGGGGTCAGAGGAAAACCTGACCTGCTGACGCAGGAAGTCTAGAGAGCCCATGAGAATGTGGGCGTGAAGTAACCTAGGTAACCAATGAGCAATAGAACAGAACCATCAACAACCAATAGGAAAGAGTGACACTGTCTGGAGGTGCAGAGAGGCCAGTGAAAGGCGATTTCAAATGGAGTGCTTACACCTGCTAGCACTTTGTCTCCATCTTCTACCTTTCCTCCTTGCGAGGCACTCACTTCCAACTCTCTCTGGAAATGCTCTAACTTTCTCTTTCTTCTTCCTAAATAAAATCTTTTTGGTACCCTGAAACTTGTGTAGGTTGCCTTTGCGCTCTGTTCACACTGCCTGTGCAGCTCCAGTTTTATTTTCAGTCTCCGTTTGCTTTTTACCTCCCTGCCTTGGTTGAACTTTCTAGAATTGAACCAGGTCAACTGGGTTCTGGGAACTGGGACTCCCTCCCCCTACCCCCAACAGCAATTCAGTTGTTTCCACAAGAAGACTTAAAAATTAAAAGTGCAGTGTTTAGGAAAATCGCCACATAATATTAAAAGCTTTTATATTAATAAATCTAAATATATATGGTATCTTAAATGTTTGAGTATATGCATTGAGAACTGTGAAAATTAAAAATAAATGACTATTCAGACTTGGGATTTAAAGTTGAAATCTTAATGTTTGTAAACACTATTGAGCCATTTGAGATAACTTAGGGATCCCCTACCTTTGAACTTTAATTTGTTATATTTATAAGAACATCTTATGTATGTGATAGTGTTTGCTTGTATGCAATTGGGGCAATTAAGGAAATGAAAACATAGTAAATTTATAAATGTAGTTTAAAACATTCACAGAGTTTTGCTAAATGAATAAATGGGACCAGAACATGGATCAAAGATTCCCTAAAGGCAATTGTGAATATTTGCTGAATTTAAAAAGATAATTAAAAATTTTTATAAATTGGACTTAGAAACTTCAAGATTATTTTTAAAATAACTTCTAGGTAATCTTTTTTTTATAATTTTATTGAATTATCATTGTGTACATTGGTGCAATCATAGGGCACAATGTGCTTCATATACAATCACAAATATTTTGATCGTACTGTTACAGACAGCCTTCACGGCATTTTCTTGATCACTATATAAAGACATTGATACTCAACCTTTAATAAGTTTCACCAGTACCCTACTTCTAGGTAATCTTAACTGTGCAAAAACTTGCACATTGATACTGTCCTGACACAATTCTTCCTCAAATAATGTAGTGGGGAAAGAAAAAAAAAAAAGGCACCCAGCCAGACAGTACTTTGCATAACAATCTCAAGCCACTTTCTGGGGCACAGCCCTGAACTGGACCACGAAGGACAATTGCACCGCAGAGGCCTCATTGCCATTTCCCATTCATCCTGAACTCTGGGAAGCTCAGTTATAAGGCAGAAACATAAATTCGTGTCAGTCATACCATGAGGCCTCTGAATGTTACCCATCCGCAAAAGTAGTTCGGACAGATTTCATTCTCTGATTTTATAGGATGAGTCCTGCCGTTAACTCAGATTTAGCCCAGAAAAAGAGCTGTCTCCGCCATCTAGCAACTGGGACTAATCTTGCATGCCCTTCATTAGTACTTTTACCACAAGCCTTCTTTCACCCTGGAGCTCCCTAGAATTTATCTACCCGCGTCTCGGACATAACCTGTGAACATGGCCTTAATTTGTAGCACCTGCTTATGTAATGCGGCAAAAATGCTGGAGAGATTTTTTCGCTCTGTTGGTGTGAGCTTCTTAAAATTAGCGATAATGTTTATTGTCCCCAACCCTAATCGGAGTTTCTGCTCAATCATCTGTTGATGCTGGATGCAGAAACTGTGGTTTGTAGAGACAGCCCAAAGAGTATTCACATCATCAAGGATTCAGGTAGAGGACAGGAAGAAAGTAAGTATTGTAGAGAAAACAGGTCTGTTTCGTCCAGCACAGCTCTGATTTGTTGGACTAAACGACATTTAAATATTATCCCAAATGCTGGTCCAGAATTAAAATAATGATCACTTTTTCATTTTGTTTCTTTTTTCTTTTTTTGAGACAGAGTCTTACCCTGTTACCCTAGAGTGCTGTGGCGTCATAGCTCACCGCAACCTCAAACACTTGGGGTCAAGAGATCCTCTTGCCTCGGTATCCCAAGTAGCTGGGACTGCAGGCGCCTGCCACAATGCCCAGCTGGTTTTTTTGTATTTTTAGTAGAGACAGGTCTCACTCTTAATCAGGCTGGTCTTAAACTCCTAAGCTCAAGCAATCTACCTGCTGCTGACTTCCAGAGTGCTAGGATTACAGGCATGAGCCACGGTGCCTGGCTATAATAATCAGTTTTCAAAATGGAGCTATTTTTTCTACATTTTGTGACTGAATCTGGTTTTGTGACTCAGGTAAGCAAAAGGCCCCGGGCTTAGGCAAATGTGGCATGAAGCTCAGGAAGACTTGCAGGGTAGTGAGGTTCAAGTCTGAGATGAGTAACAGTGCATACTATGTGATTCATAAATTAGAATATCTGTGCCCAGGTTCACTCACTTAAGTCTGGGAGGACAAATGTCCACATATGTGAGTATTACTCCTTATCACCTTGACCTCAAGTGTACTTAAGTCCTTCCTTTTATATATTCTGCCTTGTCTTGCTCTCTTAAGGGAGAGCAAGACATATGCATTAATTAATTCTCTGCAGAGAGATTTTAAGAGTCCTACCTTCCCAAAGTATGTTAGAAAACTAATCACACGTGCTCAAATATTTGGTGAGCTGACTAGTTTTAATTTGGGGGAGAAAGTATCAGTGAAAAAGTAAATAAATACTGCATTCATTGACTCATGTATTTTGAGCGGTTCCTGAACTTTGGGGTACAGTGAAACCACCCAGGGAGTCTTTAAAATCACTGATGCTTTTGAAAATGAAGTCCCTGTCATCCTAGTTGTTCTTATTTAATTTGTACAGGGTGTTATGTGGGCAGCAGGATTTTTAGAAGCTATCTGGATGATTCTTCAATGCAGGAAAGTTTGGGAACCTGCGACTCAGGCTGAGACCTGAAAAAGGAATCATAATCAGCCAGGTGAAGGGTGTTGAGGGGATTTAAGCCTCCTCGAGTCTGAGAAGGATTGTGCACCCACACGGACTGGAAGAAGGCTCGATTGTTGAATCACTGTGAAAAATGAGGGTGTTGCTTCCTCACCTAAGCCAGTGTAATCATCCCTAACTCTGAGGTTAATTTTGTTAGACAGTAGCAACTACAAAGTTCAGACTAGGTAAGGGAAAGCCTCACCCTTATCACCTGGCTCCTGGGTTATAAAACACGTGGATTTCAAACACAGTTCTGTCACATGCCTATTTAATAAGCAGGCTTTAGCAGAGCAGACATGAAGCAATTCATGAACTCTATTCCTCAGGCTCCGTAAAGTCTCAGCTCTCTGTGCTTCCAGGGCCCCTGACCTTGCCATGGGAGTGTCAAGGTTTACCCAGGGCAAAACCAATAGCATTTCTAGGCAGGATTCCAGCCCTTTCAGCTGGTAATGTAAATTCAAAATCCTCCTAAAGCAATGACTGGGCACAGACACAACTAGGTATCAAGCCCTGGGCATCATTTCTCCTGGGCGATACAGGGCGCAGGCCTGGCTGGAGTTTTATACCCTTGTGAAATCGTGGGGAATGTGTCTAACCAATTGTTATCCGTGTACATATTTTGAGTATCTTAAATGTCACCTAATGGAATCCTATTCTTAAATCTGTCGTGCTAACTAACAAAACACTGCTTTCTCCAATAAAGATCTATTGTTTAGGGATGTTTTGAATTTCAAAATATTAATAAAGGGGATCAAATGTTTTTGTTACATGGATATCTTGTGTAATGCTTAAGTCAGAGCTCATGGTGTGCTGTCTCCAGAGTCGTTTTCACTATACCCAGCGGGTAAGTTTCAATCCTGCACGCACCCTCCAGCCCTCCTTCCGTCTTGGTTTCTGCTGCCCTTACTGTTGCTTCTTGCCTATGTCTATCCAGCTGTCCACTGCCACTTCGTAGTGAGAACATGCAGGGTCTGGTTTTCCATTCCTGAGGTCCGTGACATAGGATAACGGTCCCCAGTTCCCTCCATGTTGCTGTAAAGGACATTCTTTCATTCCTTTTTATGACTGAGTAGTACTCCGTGATATGAATGTACCACATTTTCTTTATCTACCCCTGAACTCAGGGGACTTAGGTTGATTCCGTATCTTTGCAGTTGTGAATTGTGCTGTGGTGAACCTGCAAGTAAAAACCTGTCGTTGATGTTTATTTGCTGTTGGCAAGGGTTCTGTTCTCAAAGGATGCACACATAGCAGGACTTGCAACAGTCGGCTCTCGACCGTGGCTCTTCCTGATTGAACGTTACCTTCCACCCTAGCCTCAGATTCTTTATGCCTGTTAGCTGGACAGCGCCTGGACCTGAAAGTTTAAACCAAATAGCATACGCACAATATTATGTTGATTGCACCAAGGAAACGTGAAGTACATTACGGACTTTGTAGCAGAAAAGCAACGGCTGAGCCTAGAAAGATTGGAAAAGGATAGCATTCTTCTTGGATGAGAAAGCTGATGCTAATGAGCTTTCCTTCTTGCCTATTTATAGAACATAGAGCTCAGAGAGAGCAAAGAAATGAAGGATACAGAGAGCTGCTTGGATGTTTCTTTTCATCAAGTGGCAAGTGCCTCGATGTCTGATTCTGTGAATGACTTGGGCACGTGACGGCCACCGTGGGTCACCCTTATCACAGACAATGTATTGATCCCCATTTTTCTTCATCTCTCAATATCTGGGGACTCAAATATTACAAATTACATCAGAAAACTCGTGTTATAATCGTCTTGTTATCTCCTGGGTCATTGTATATCCTGCCAGGGGGATTCCTTCAGGGAGCCTTTGGCTGTTTTCCAATAATGAGGTTCCATCTTTGATCAAGAGAAAAATCAAAGTGAGGACTGAGCACTGTGGGAGTCACAGCCCTAACCTCTCTGGGAGAGCTGCTTTCCCACAGCCAGTTCAAAGGACGAGGCAGGGATTTTAAGTCTGTGTTTGATTTCTTTTTGATACTGCCAGATGACATCGCTTCAGCTGCTGCCAAGGCCTTCATGGCCTTCTCAATAGCAGAGATATTTACGATGGCTTCTCCAATGCCAGCCACTCTCCTGCTTTTGTTGCCAGAGGATTCTTTGGCCTTCATCACATCATTTTTAGGGTTGCTTTTCATGAGTCAGCACTTTCTAAAGCTCCTTTGTATTATATATGGGGCCTGTGATCATGGTCTGTATTCCTGTCATCAGTAGAAACACGGTGGGAGCCCTATACATCCTTTTGCATGTTCTAGAAGCTATAATTTAAAAAGCCAAAAGAAACCAAGAATTCACTTTAATGCTATATTTGATGTAAACCACTATATCCAAAATATTATCATTTCAACATGTAATCAACATAAAAATTATTAACAAGATATTTTTCATCCTTTTTTTATATGAAATCTTGTTGGAGCCTGAATGAGAGCAACAAATATTTGCCAATTTTTTGTTAAACTTGGTAAGAGTGGAAATGAAATCGAGGATGCATTAATCCAAGTTTATGGAGATGATGCTGAGAAGAAAACAGCAGTGTACAAATGGATTAAACGTTTTTCTAAAGGGAGAGAAATCATCACTGTTGAAGAGAGGTCAGGGTAGCCAGTATGAAGCAGAACTGACAAAAACATTGCAAAGATTCACCGAATAGTGCGTCAAAATCATCAGCTGACGGTGAGAAGCGCAGCAGACCAAGCAAACATTGATAGAGAAACAGGAAAATCTTAACTCAAGATCTTGGCCAAGAACTCGTGGCTCTCTGCGCTTCCCATCAGCTGACGGAGTTCCTCTAGGTGAAAACAGTCAATTCTCAGTTTGGAAGGAGAGAAACAGGAAGGGCGGAAGGAATTGTACTTGTTTTCTTCCTGTCTAGTCTTTGTTTTGATTGTTATGTAAGATTTTATGCAAATGATTTGGGTGCCTATGTGTGTGTTTCTAAAAATTCAAAAGCACATTGTAAAATACCCCACATTTCAGAGGACTTTGGAGGCTCTGTCATTATTGGATTTAGGATCCTGAATGTATCTGCTATAGATATTTGTCATGATACTCAACACAGTCGTGTGACCAGCATTTAATGTCACATAGACGCTATAGAAAAATAGTCCCAATCAGTTTGCTAGGCATTAATTATACAGTGGAATGCTCTATGTTTAAATCATTTTCTCTGCTACTTCTCCTTTATTTCTTTAGTGAGAAAGCTTGATAATCAGTGAAATTGATACATAGTAATGAAAAGAAGAAAAAATTAGAATTAACACAGTGGTTGATGCTGACTGGTATTTTGGCGTTGGGAAGATAATGAAGGATATTACTAATTCCAGCCATCTTTATAATAGTCTGAAGCATCTGAAAGGCGTTCTCTCTACGGCCGAGCTGTCCAGTGGGATGTCTGTCTATACAATCTGAGAATGATCTTTGCTGTTCCATGTCGTAGTCACATGTGGCCAGCATGACTGTGAAACCTACAGTCTACTTATTTTGTAAAAATTTACATTTTGATTGAACTCAGGTCACCTTTTTTCTAAGTTAACATAGCACCAAATACCAATCACAGTGAAAGGCATGCTGGGGTGCACATTGTTGCCATCCTTTGCTTTAAATTTCTCTGTTAGTAATTTCCACTTCACGTGGGATTTAGTTTCCTGGATCAAATCTTATTTTATGAATTTCTTTATTTAACAGGATCAGTCAAAGTTATCTGATCTCAGAAAACCCATTTTGGGTGCTGATAATGACAGAATTCATCTTGCCTGAAATGCACGAGGCAGCTTTAGTCAATATTATTCATAACATTTTGACTTTTCAATGAATTCTTTGCTTTCCACAAAGCAAAGAAATGCTGATTTTTACAGAACACCATCTCTTCAAGCCTCCAGGCTTCTCCCTCTCCCACAAACAAGAGTTAATCATTCTTGCCTAACTCTCCCAACTGTATTTTCAATGAAGATACACCTACACAGACACTTTTGATAGAATTTAAGAAAGAACCTCCTTCCAGTTTTGTCTCTCTCTTCATAATCATTTTTCTCTTCTTATAAGAGAGAAGAGAAAATCTCTTCTTTTTCTCATTTTTCTCTTCTTATTAAAATACTTTTCTTGCAGGTTGAGAGCCTTCTGTTGTAACATCCTTTTGTTTAAAGAGGCTAAATTTCGTTTTTCCTCTGAATCCTTCAAACCATTTTGAGCAGAAATGAAATACAGTAGAGCATCTGTGAGTTGACAACCCTAGGGTCTGTATCTGATCAACATAAGGAACCGGGCCTACTGTGCTGATACAGACATGTGATGCACGTCCCATCTATGAAAATCAGGTCAGTTTAAGGAGGTGGTCAGTGTAGGTAGGTGGTCAGCCTTGCAGGGTCTGCTGTGTATAAAAAACACTTTAGTATCCAGATTAAGTAGCATGGTTTTGAAGTATTTCTTCTTTTTCTATTGTCTACAAGATTTAGCATGATCTGTGTTTGGGAATTATCTTTTATTTTTATTTATAAACATTATTTTTTGAGACTTTGGGAAAAAAATAATAAGAAGGTAGTTGATGACTCCAATTTGATCCTTAGAGCCAAAGCATTTTATAATAGACATCCTCTTGTTTAACAATGTGAATGTTACTTTCTTTGCATTACTATTATTATTATTGCTTAATACCGTGTTGCAGCAATCGTCTGATTTCTTCTCTGAGTGTATTCATCTTTGTTCGTTCTTTGCCAGGCTTTTGTTTCTAGTCCTTACCTTAAACATTGTTATTGTTAAATTATAAGCCTTTTTAATTTTGTGAAGGCAAAAAGCGAAAACCTAATAAACACATGTATATGTAAAAATAAAAACAAATAAAATAAAAATAGAAACCACTTTATCCTGTGGTTTCTCCACTGTCTTTCTCAACAAGATGGCTGCAAGTGCTATAGAAATATGGGTAGTGGTAGATTTTAATACAAGCAGCAGAGTAAACCAGACTGAGCTTTCAGGTCTTTTGGCTTACAGTGTTGACATTTTTTGTGGCATCTGAATAACATGGGGTTTTTAAAACTTGAGTTCCTGCAGTAATTACTGGCTCCAGGGAAGTTGTGGGACGGCAGGGCGGGTTTGCTCCACAGGTGTCAAGTGACTGTAAACAGCGCTCTGCAGTAGAGAGGCTGGTGGCCTTGGCAGATGAAATCCACCACAGCCTAGAAGGGCACCTGGCAACAGAGCTTCCAAGGTGGATGAAATGCATCACTTCTGCTGAGCCACCTCCAGGAGGGGCTAGTGAGGACCGAAGTGGCTTACTGTTGCTCCGCCCTTTGCAGAAGAGATTGAACTCTTTGGCAGTCAAGAAACAGGTATTATTAACCTTTGTCACTATTTGGTAAATTAAAGGAAGAGCCTCACAGGTCAGGTCCAGAGAACCCAGTGTTACACAGCACCTGTTATTTCATTTTAATTTTTTCTTTTCTTTCCTTTTTTTTTTTTTAAGATAGACTTTCACTATGTCACCCTGGGTAGAGTGCTGTAGCGTCATAGCTCACGGCAACCTCAAACTCCTGGGCGTAAGCGATCCTCCTGCCTCTGCCTCCTGAGTAGCTGGGACTACAGGCATGCACCACCCTGCTCAGCTAGTTTTTCTATTTTTAGTAGAGAAGGGCTCTCAACTCTTGCCCAGGCTGGTCTCAAATTCTTGAGCTCAGGCCGTCTGCCTGGGATTACAGGTGTGAACCACCGCACCTGGCCTATTTTTTTTCTTTCTTATCATTTCTTTCTTCAGAGAGCTCAGAAAAGTTGAGCTCAATCTCTGTATAACACCCATGAAGGTTCTGAGGAGATTTTATTTATTTTATTTGTTTTTTACTCTATTGAGTTTTAATCTCTATTTTCCTGAGTAGGAAATACACACAAGAGAGAAACAGCCCTCGGTAAAATAGAGGTTGCCACCAAAGTTTTTCCTTAATGGTCTCTTTTCCACATACCCCCACCACATGGACCTTGGATGGTGCAAAGGGAACACATCATGGATAATGACAAGTCACTGAAGGCATGTGTCGTGACAAAGGGTTGCCTGAGGGGCTGAGATGCTGTCTCCATCCCTAAAAACCCTCTCCGTGGCATTCTAATGCTGCACGGCCGTTGTTCTCTCTCTCTGCACATAGGTGCACACACACACACGTGCTCTGATCTCAAAACGATTCATTAGTTAAGGCTTTCAATACATGGTAATTTTGGAAGAGATTGGGGCTTTCTGAATAACACTCCCAAAGGTTGGGGGGGTCAATGGCAATAATTTTCTTCCACTAACCAAGAGCTCCCAGAAATAGGGTTATGTGGAAATACAATACCACCTTCAAAAGAAAAGTGTCTACATTGGGAGAAGAGAAACTCAACAATCTTAAAAACAAGAGTAGAGCAGAGAACCAGTGGCCCAACCCTGAGAAGCCAGAGGAAAGATGGTTGTATGACCTTACTTTACCTTCATCATGGATGGCTTGTGAGGATTAGTTAAGTAAAGTGGGTAAATGTCTTCAAGCCCTTTGGGGAAAAGCTATTTAAATATAAATCACGTGTGTGCATGTCTGGCGTGCCCGGTTACCTGTGTCTGGTGTGTAAGTTACGCTTCCTCCAGGTTCCTGAGGGTCCCTGACTGACTGCCCTCTTCTCCGACCCGCTGGGAGGAGAGGGATTTACGGCCTTGTGGCAGCTGAGTCCAGGCTCCTGCTTTGAACCTTGACTTTGGACTTGGAGAAACCAGAACCTCCACATATTCCTCTTCTTGAAGGCGTGTTCTTAAGAGACATAGGGAGGTGGGGTGGAGCACAGGAGTTAGTGAATTTAGAAAGCAGCTTCTTGCTTTTTTTCCTTTCAATTTACTTGATTAACTTATTCACTAAGAAGGTTTAAAAAGATTAAGAAAGGAGCATATTTTTACCCAAGTGTTTTCATTTTCCAGGGCTGCTGTAAGAAAAGACCACCTGCTATGGGGCTTAAAACAACAGAAATGTATTCTTTTGCTATTCTGAAGGCCAGAAGTCTGTCTGAAGCGATGGTGGTGGCAGGGCCACGCTCTCTGAGTTCTCTACAAGAACCTCCGTTGCCTCTCCCTAGCTGCTGGTGACCCCAGGAACGCTTAGTTTATGGCAGAACGAGTCAGGACTCTGCCTGTCTTTGCCTGGCCATCCTCTTAGAAGGACACCAGTCAGACTGGGTTAGGGGCGCACCCTGTTGCGATGTAACCTCATCCTAACTGATTATGCCTGCCATGGCCTTACTTCCAGAGAACTTCACATTTTGAGGTACTGCGGGTTAGGGACCTCAATATACCTTTTGTTCATGAGAGAGTGCGAGTTCACCCATAACATCAGGTTAAAGTAGTTTTTAAAATTATGGAGCCGAACCTTGCCCTCACACAAAATATCAAGTGGCATCTCAGTTTGAGAGCTCTGTAGACATCATGGAGATTTCCCCCCTTCCCAGGCTTCAAGGGCACAGTACAAAAAGTCGCAAAACTCATTCCATTGGGTTCCTTGCTTATACAAAACTCTATGCCTTTATAGCAGGCAGCTTTAAGGAGTATAAATTCTGAAAATCATCTGTTTACAAAGCTTATTTGAAAGCAATTGCGTTTCCTTTGTTGGTTTTAATATAAAGAAAATGGAATCTATAATGAAGGCAATCTTCCTTCAATGTCACCTTAGCATTGCCACCTGTAGTCGTCCAGACTGCTGGGTGGAAAGCCTAGTACAGGTCGAGAGCTGCTTTTTCCCTTCTAAATGTTAACTTCCATATGGAATTGTGACATACAGCTCACCCTAGAATCTAACTTTCTCTTGTCACATAAATTTGGAAAGAGGAAAACTCATTCTTGGAAGGATTGAAACACGAATTCACAGTCAGTCCAGTTACTCCCCAGTAGAAACCAGCATCCCACACCAAAGGATGGAACTCTTGGGAATAGTTGCCCAGGCTCCTGGGAGGAATGCTCAATTTATAATTTATTTATTTGTTTTATGCTTATCAGTGTTTGAGACGCTGTGATTCCCCCTTGCAAGGAGAAAGAATTGTCTTTTTAGATAACTAGACGGTGGAAGAGGAGGCTCTGGGAAACGGCACAGAGAAGCCCAGGAGGGGAAGTCCTAACAATAACTTCACAAAAAGAGGCTGCAAATGGTCTCAGCTGATCCATATTTTTAGAAAATTGTTTTGACTCAGCCTGCCTGACTGTAATACTGTTGCCAGAAACAGCAATGAAAGGGAGAGAAACATGATGTTGGGATCTTTCTTTTCATGCCTCCCAGGAAGCTCTGGGTAATTCAAATCAGACTGGACAGGCTTGGATCAACGGCTGCTCATTCTACCCAGAAAAGGAGGCATCTATCTGGGCGCCACTCTCCCTTCATCAATAAACCAGAAATCTGTGGCTGGAGAAAGTTGTCATGGAGGCTGCTTGGTTTGAGCCACCTCTTTCAGACCTCGGGAGTCTTCTGGGGCACAGGGCAGGGGTGGCCCAGGGAGCCAACTGGGGAAGTCAGGTGTCTCAGGCTGCAGCTTCCTGAATGTGGCCTCGCCAGGCAGAGCGAGCACCTACTTTTCTATTTGACAACGTGGTGGTGTCAGAGAAAGAACAAAAGATTTTATTCCATTTCTGATTTTTTTTTTTTTTTCAGGTTAACATGAGGGTACAAAAAGTCAGGTCACAATATTTGAATCTGTTAGGTAGAGTCCCTCTTGTAGCTGTGTCCCACACCCAAAAGGTGTTTACAATGGGCTCGTTGAGTGGAAGCACCCCAACCCACCCTTCCTTCCCTCAACCCTCTTCCCCCCCAATTTGAATCCAAATGAGTTTTTCTCCTCTATGGGTGTGAATTAGATCATCTGCTGGCTTTAAATTAGCATTGAGTACATTTAATACTTGCCTTTCTTTTTTTTTTTTTTTTTGCGGTTTTGTCTGGGGCTGGGTTTGAACCCGCCACCTCCAGCATATGGGGCCACCTCCGGCATATGGGGCCAGCGCCCTACTCCTTTGAGCCACAGGCACCACCCAAGTCTCCATCTTTTTTTAAGGCTGAATACCAAGCAGTCCATGGTGTACATATACCATAGTTTGTTAGTCCATTCATGAGTTGATGGGCATTTAGGTTGTTTCCACCTAACAATTGTGCAAATGTCTTTATTGTAAAATGATTTTTTCCCTTCTGGGTAGATAGCTAGTAGTGGGATTGTGGGCTCAAATGGAAGGTCTATTTTGAATTCTTTTAGGGTTCTCTTTCAAAAGAGGCTGTAATGATAAAATTGTTCCCCTCTCTCCACATCTGTATTAGCATCTGCAACTTTGGGACTTTGTGATAGGGACTAAAATTACTGGGGTTAGATGATATCTCGGGGGGGGTTGATTTGCATTTCTCTGATGACCCATTTCTGATTCTTCTACTAACTGGAACTTTGAGCCCATCAGAAACTTTTTGAGCTACAGCTTAGGTTCATTTTTCTAAAACTGAGCTGCTCATGTGCTTTCAGGGAAACGCTGTGGATGTGTGAAGCCACAAGATAAACCCAAAATATTTTCTGGAACATCGATTGGATGCCAACATTTCGGGGAAAGCATTTTTTATATAAAGAATAGGGCTCTTTCTGGAGTAGAGTGGAAAATTTCACAACATTGTTTAGGTGGATTGTGGAAAACCTGTTTCCACAGTTACGACTTCACTCTTTGTTTTTATGAACACAGTCAAACCTCTATACGTTGAACACCCAAGGGACTGTCACCAACTGGTCAACACACAGTGGTGGTCAACATAAGGAATTAGGTCTGTTGACACACACAAGTGGTACATGTCTGTTCTATGAAAATTAGATCAGGTTAAGGAGGTGCTCAAAATAGGGAGGTGGTCAGTTATGGAGGCTCTACTATATTTTTGTGACAAAGTTTGAGAAGCACTAGATTAAATCATCTCAAAGGGGCTTTTCAGGTCTTATATTCGAGAATTCAACTTCAAACTTTAAGATCTCTGTTATAACTTGAATTGTGTTCGAGAAATTGAAATATACGTGTTCAACTCTAACCCCTTAGAATGTGACTCCATGGAGAAGAGCCTTGGACAGGTGATGAGATTAAATTGAGGCCTTTAAAGAGGCCTCTAATTCAATATGGTTTGTATCTTTATAAGAAGAAGAAGTTTAGACTCATAGTGGGAGGCTGAGGGATCCATGCTTGCAGAGGAAAGATGTAAGGATGCAGCGAGAAATGGCGTCAGCAAGCCAAGAAGAGAGGTCTCCCCAAAACCACCCTGCCCACACCTTGATCTAGGACTTCTAGCCTCCAAAAATGTAAACAAGATAAGTTCCAATGGTATGAGCCACGCAGTCTGGGGCGTTTCGTTGTAGTGGCCTTGCAGACTGGTGGTTGCCTTCGCCTCCTCAGCACAGGCCAGCTTTCTTGGCCTAGAATGAATGAGCTTCTGCAAGGGCCACCGACCACGCCCACCACTCCCCTGCGCCCCCCGGATTCACAACTTGTTGCACTTCCCTTTTGTGCCTCCCCGTCACCGGGCCTGCTTTCTTCCTCAGCGTCTACTCATCAAACCCCGCTCACCCAGTAAGATCCAGCCGAAAATGGACTGACTTCTCTGGAAATGGTTGGGTTTGCTGCTAACAGGACACGAGCACAACCTTGTCTCATGGTTATTTCTGCATTTCCTCTCTTCCCTCAGACCCTGGAGTCTCTGAATTCCGCGGTAACAGGTGGCATTCTTGCCTCAGACTCAAAAGGCTATTGGCTCAATTCCTGAAGCAGAGATCATTTTGTATTGCGTTCTCTACCAAGTATATTTTAAAATATACAGTTGTTCCTTGGCATCCTTGAGGGATTGGTTCCAGGACCTCCCTCAGATACCAAAATCCACAGATGCTCAGGTTCCTGACGTAAAGTGGCATAATGTTTGCATATAACTTCTGCATAGCCTCCTGTGTACTTTAAATCTTGTCTAGGTTGCTAATAATACCTAATAAATGCTAGTAAATGCTATCTCAGTAGTTAAAAACTACATCATTTAGGGAATTATGACAAGAAAAAAGTCCATACATGTTCAGTTAAGATGAGATTTTGTTCCAGGCACTTTTGATCCATGGTTGGTTAAATTCATTATTGGAAGCCCACGGATACAGAGGGCCATCAGCATTTTATATTTTTTTATGTATGTATGTTTATTAATATATTTTTTAAAGTACTTTAAACTCCATATCATGCTTTCAACCATAGGTATACATCTGTTGTTCCGTCTTGAGGTTTTTCTTTGTATAAAATTCATATTCAGACAATCAGAGCATCAGGCTAAGAATGAGTATTCCTGATTCTACCTTCTGCTAGTTCTGTGATGGGAAATGCACCATTTACCTGTTTTGGAGTTTGCATTGACTTTCGTTTTAATGTTTTGGTTAGGATGATCTATTTGAAAAAGATGTAAGTAGTTTCGTTATGAGGGCTTGTGAAAGTACTTTGAAAAGCATATTCTTCCCATTGTGAAATACTTTGTAGTCATTATTCAATGTATGTTTTAATGGGCATTTTATATTGTTAAATATTAAAAACACTAAAAACAGATGTGGTAGTTTAAAAGTTGAGGTGAAGTGACTAAAAAGTTTTGAGCGAACTAGAAACAAAATTCTCCAGTACTTTCAAATTTGTTTGGGACTGATCACAGATGGAAAAGTAAAAAGGTTCAAGAGAGAAAGAAAACAGAAAGGAAAAACATTATAACTGTCTTGAAAGAAATTGCTTCCAAATTGTTGTCTCTCAGTTATTCCAGATGGCTGTACTGTTTTTTAGCAAAATTGATGGTGTTTTAAAAAGACCTGCAGAAAATAGATGAGCTGCTTCTCTCCTGATGTCCCAGAAATGGATGAAGAAAAAAAATTATTTTTAAAGAATTGTTTGTTTTAAGTGAGCAGGCCACCTGTACCGACTGATTGATGGTGCATATCAAAAATCTTCTGGTATGTTCATACATTTTCTAATTTTTTAATTGTGAAAAAGGTGCTTTATGCATACGAATAGGGAAATTAATATTTATCCTAAGCTACAAACTTAGTTGAAACTTGTCACAAATGGCTTATATGCTTTATGAAAATATATATGGTTATATAATTTGTATATATTACATTTAAATAATAAAAGCTACATATATAATTTACATATGATTCTGTTTAAGGTTTGTGTATATGGGAGCATGAGTATCTACACACATATGTGTCTAAAAATATGTAAAATATACATATATTTCTAATTCTCACAATAGCTCTATGATATGAGTTTTATTCCTATTTTACTGATGAGGAAAACATACCCAAGAGAAAGGCAAGGAAGTTGTCTGGAATCACAAGGCCGGAGGGATGGGCAGTCGGCCAAGGCTGTGCTCTTAGTCACCCGTGACCTTGAGCAGTGTTTGTGAAACAGGTGGCGTGTTTGGTCCTCACCGTGGCATCAAAATCAGTAGTAAAGACCTTGATTCACGCCTAGCCTCCGCCATGGTAGTTTGTCAAGACACAGCTGCTTGTGATTTTACCCTTTAATTTTCTTGTTTGCAAGCTGGAGATAAGTAGTATCTGCCATCAGACTATCTGGAACTTAAAGAAAAAAGTACCCTATCTGTGTGTGAGACACACGTGATCCTTGTCATTAAAATACACAGGATTTTCACATGATGCTTTTCTACAATGCACTTTTTTCATTTTTTTTGAGACTGACTCCCACGTGTTGCCTTCAGTAGAGGCGTCACAGCTCACAACAACCTCAGACTCTGGGGCTCAAGCGATTCTCTTGCCTCAGTACTTCTCCAGTAGCCAGAACTACAGGTACCTGCCACAACACCCAGCTATTTTAGAGACGGGTCTCGCTCTGGCTCAGGCTGGTCTCAAATCTGCGAGCTCAGGCAATCCACCCTCCTGGGCCTCTCAGAGTGCTAGGATTGCAGACGTGAGCCACCGTGCCCAACCCCTACAATGCATTTTTTTTTAAAGTATTTTTAAATACTCTTCTTCTTGACCCAAGCTTCCAGGCTTCAAGTGGCCCACTGTGGCAGGTCACAGGGTATACCGAGTCTTCCCTGTAAATTTGTAGAAAGTCTTTCGCTATCTTTTTACCCCTCAAATGTAGACTTTACTCCTTTTTAAAAATAGGCTCGCCATCCTGCTGTTGTGTTGTCTTGGGGCCCCCAGTACAAGTACTTAAGAACATTGGGAATAAATAAGAAGATAAGTTACTTCTTACACTGACTATTTTTTTTAAGTGAAATAAACATGTAGGAAGAAGGTTTAGAAGTGAGGCATCTGTCAGTCCCTGGGCACGAGCTGTGTTGGCTAAGGGCATTAATGGGGAAGAAGGTTTTATTCTTCCTCCTAAATATTGTTGTGTTAGAACTGAAACAGGTTTCTGAAATAGGATTTACACAGTAGAGAAGCTGAAGGGAAAGCCCCCAGTGAATTCATCTCCACCTGAGTTCTTCACTGTCTTGGGCAGTTTTATGATATTAGGAGATGTTTTATGATATTTATGGTACTAGAAAGATGTTTTCCTCCAAGCAGCATTCCTTGTTTCTGTGGGCTCGTCCTGAGTGCCCTCCTACAATAAATCCTCCCCTGTCAGTGCAAACACGACATGTCACACACACAAGGGACCTGCCTGAGGCCACCACCAGCCAGGCCAGAGCCTGGCTCCTCAAGGCCCTCTGGCTGCAAAGCGCACTGTCCTTCGTCTACAACAGGCTTGCAACTCAGGACCCCCCTTTGAATTAAAACCCAGCCATGCCCCTTCTTTATGCTTTTTAATCTTAGATCAGGTGTCCTCAAACCTTTTAAGAGGCCAATTCACTGTCCCTCAGACCGTTGGAGGGCCGGACTATAGTTGAAAACAAAAAACTATGAACAAATTCCTATGCACACTGCACATACCTTATTTTGAAGTAAAAAACAAAACGGGAACAAATACAATTCACACTGCTGCATGTGGCCCGTGGGCCATAGTTTGAGGACCCCTGCAATTAAAAATAAATTACTATTTCTCACAGCGTTCTGACGAAGTGCATTCCCTGGTCCACTTCTCTCTCCAGCCCACCACAATCCTAGCCCTCCTTTCTCCCAAGGGGGTTTGAGTACTCACACCCCACTTGTTCTCACCCTTCCCTGAGGTCACAGGTGCCCTTGTGGTTGCTATGTGTGACAAATATGCTCTGCACAGAACTGGGGCTCTGACTTCCACAGCTATCTCCGCTCAGGGCACAACCACATTCTTGCAGAAGACAGTGTGACTCAGAGCCGCTTCTCCAGCCAGTTCCACACATTGTCCAGCTCCAGAGCCAATGTCCCTCTTATTGGCTCACCCAGGCCCTGGGAAAGTCATGCCCTGAGCACATGAGGCAGAAAGGATGTCACTTCCCATGCCCAGAGCAAAGCAAACCATGGGCCGGAGGGAGAGAAGGCTGCGCGTTAAGAGATTTAGCAGGAGTCAAAGCAAAGGTCTGTGCAGATGTCACAGGAAGCCTTAGAGGGGCGTGGGGATGGCATTCTAGTTTGCGATGCCGAGACGAGTTGTCTGTGACACGTCAGATTCGTGATGTCACCGGCCCTCTCATTCCAGCACAGTGCATCCAGATGTGAGGGGTACACTTGGCTTTCACAAAGCCACCATGATATAAATTAATATTTGGAATGGAGCGTTACCTTCCTCTCCCCGTTATTTCATAAAAGGGAACCTACTTTTATATGCTTGCACTGTGCTGGAACTTTAAAAACATTTTAAAGTGCTCCCAACAACTCTGCAAAGAGGACTGGCATATCCATTTTATGGAAGAAATTTCTGGGGCTCCAGTTTAAGAGACTTGCTCGGCCAGTATGTAGTAATCGGTAGACCCAACTTCATGCAAACACAGCACTTCATGACTCCAAAGCCTAACACTTTACCAGCAGAATACTTATCTGATTGAGGGTAACAGTAGTTTGCCAACATGCATTGACGAAAAGTCTGATTTGGAATTAACATTGCATTTGCAAAGCAGGGGTGAGGTAGGTTCAGTTTGTGGTGTAAATTGACCTAACACCTTTTCTGACAGGAAATTGTTAGAGCCTACCTCTGCTCCTGGAAAGGTTTCCTGTTGAAGTGTGCTGATTACGTTCATTTTTTTTTTTTTTCTTATTTGAGATCAGTGTCAGAAGTAATTTTTTTGCACAAAACAACCATGATCCTTAAGAGGAAATGTGTCTAGTGAAAACTGTGAGCCGAGTGGCCGGTCTGCGCCGAGCCTCTTCACGTTGTCGTGGTTCTGGGCTCCGTGAGATGTGCTGGGAAGTTTTCATTGGGATTTCTGGGTCATATAGCTGCAGCAACTTGATTCTTTTTTAGGTTGTAACATGGTTGTTGGAGAAATGTAAAAAGCTGAGAGGTTTCCATTGCCCCAGATTTGTGTCAAAATTGATTGAAAATGATTTCACTTTCCTAGTTGATGGGTCTCAATTCCCTGCCATCAGGCCTCAGGGGTATAGCTTTGCCTCAGCCACAGCTTTTGGGTCTCACGTTCGTGTCCACGTCATGGGTCTGCACAGGCGCTGGGCGTGGAGTGTGAAAGATGATGAGAAACCATCTGTAGAACGATGCCTGAAGCCCACCCCAACAAGCACTGTTACTCAGGGGAAAAATGGATTTATGGATTCATACATGAATAGAAAAATGGCTAGATAGGGGATAAAGCAAATTGTAAAACCTATTAATCCTGGCACCCAGGCAGTGGGCGTAGGGGTACTCACTACAAGGTTCTGCCTACTTTTCTGTACCTTTGAAATTCTTTATAATATCATGTTAGAGAGGGAAAAAAGAAATGTAATAATTCTTATCTTATCTGTAATAATTCATGGTCAGTTCCAGGAAATGTCTTTATAACAAAGATGTGAGCAAGCAATATTAGGTGGTGCTTTTGCTTATTTGTTTGCTTGCTTTAAACTGGTGAGCACCTGTAGCTACTACTGAAGAATGTGAAATTAGCTGGAATGACAGAATGAAACACTTGCAATCTGAGACCAGTGTATGGAGCTGCCATTATATGCCACACTCTGAACCAGACGCTTTTATTAAGCTTTTAAGATATTTCTAATAACAATGCTTACGATGCAAGCAAACACCGTGTTAAAGACCCAGGACCATCAGGTCTGACTGACAGATGGAGGTCTGAGCCCCCAGACTTGGAAGGCCGCACATCTGGCTGGAGGGGTATCGAGATTCAAGGCTGACACGTTGCTGCTCAAAGGTGTATTCTGGGCAGCAGCCTTGGCCTTGCAGGGTGGGGAACCTGCAGCCTTGGGGTCACATGTGGCCCTCCAGATGCCTGAATGTGGCCCCCAGACCAATCCTAGCTACAGAGAACAAAACCCTTTATTAAAAGGGTCAGTAACAAGACCACACTTCATGGGCCTGTGGTGTCTTGTGTCACACTGGGAGGAGGGGCGGGGACCTGCAGCCTTGGGCCCCGTGTGGCCTTCTGAATCCCAGAGTGTGGTCTTTCCACTGGCCCCCAGGGAAGGGATCCGCAGGGCTCCCAGGAGCCCACGCCTTGTCTTTGGACATCCAGAGGAGTGCTCCCTGCGGCTGAAGCAGAGTCAACCCTGAAGAACCGGTGACTGGAAGTCTCCATCTTCCGCCCCTCTCTTCCTCCCCATTTGTGTATGGGGTTCAGTACAGTGTGGACGAGGAAGGAATGCTCAGAATTGGGGGGATGAACACCTGGGGATTTGGTGGGAGTGAGAAGGACTGGCTTAGGGCTCGAACCTGGACATGTGTTCCTGCATCTACCACCTAGGAGATTAGTGACGTGGGGCTGCTTCTCCAATCCTAGAAATGCTGTCTTCTCTGCTACCTATATACAGCTATCATATCATTATTCTGAGGCTTTGGGAAGTACTGAATAAATAATATTACTACTATTTAATATTTAACAAACGACATGACTGAGTGAGCTGGGTGCAAGTAACCCCAGTAGTTTCCAGCCTTCTAGGAGATAGAATATTAATACTTATAATAAATAACTACAGTGCAAGCTGGTGAGCCTCAGGGGAATTGTCGGCAGTGCATCCCGGTGGGAGCTCACAGGAAGGGTAGAACCTACAGCTCTCTGTGGGATGGCAGGGGAGCTCTGCGTCGAGGTTTCTAGACCTTGACAGCTAGCATTGTCATGGTAGAGTCTAAGAATTAAGAAGTTTAGAGTACCTTAGATAGAAGGGATTCAACTTTCGGAGCTGAAAATCAATAAATAATAGGTGTAGCCAGCCAGAGAACCCAGACAGAAATGCCTCTGAGACAGGCTGTGGACCCAGATAGCAGTGAGGTGGCTCCAGCTGTGAGATGACTCCAGTTGTGTGACGTGTCTCCAGCTGTGTGAGGTGGCTCTAGCTGTGTGCCGTGTCTCCAGCTGTGATGTGGCTCCAGCTGTGATGTGACTCCAGTTGTGTGAGGTGGCTCCAGCTGTGTGTGTCTCCAGCTGTGTGAGGTGGCTCCAGCTGTGATGTGACTCCAGCTGTGACGTGTCTCCAGCTGTGTGTGTCTCCAGCTGTGTGAGGTGGCTCCAGCTGTGACATGTCTCCAGCTGTGTGAGGTGGCTCCAGCTGTGACATGTCTCCAGCTGTGTGAGGTGGGTCCAGCTGTGATGTGGCTCCAGCTGTATGAGGTGTCTCCAGCCGTGTGACGTGTCTCCAGCTGTGTGAGGTGGCTCCAGATGTGAGGTGGCTCCAGCTATGTGACGTGTCTCCAGTTGTGAGGTGTCTCCAGCTGTGACATGTCTCCAGCTGTGCGAGGTGGCTCTAGCTATGTGTCATGTCTCCAGCTGTGTGAGGTGGGTCCAGCTGTGATGTGGCTCCAGCTATGTGACATGTCTCCAGCTGTGATGTGGCTCCAGCTATGTGACATGTCTCCAGCTGTGAGGTGGCTCCAGCTATGTGACGTGTCTCCAGCTGTGAGGTGGCTCCAGCTGTGACATGTCTCCAGCTGTGAGGTGGCTCCAGCTGTGACATGTCTCCAGCTGTGTGAGGTGGGTCCAGCTGTGATGTGGCTCCAGCTGTATGAGGTGTCTCCAGCCGTGTGACATGTCTCCAGCTGTGTGAGGTGGCTCCAGATGTGAGGTGTCTCCAGCTATGTGACGTGTCTCCAGTTGTGAGGTGTCTCCAGCTGTGACATGTCTCCAGCTGTGTGAGGTGGCTCCAGCTATGTGACATGTCTCCAGCTGTGTGAGGTGGATCCAGCTGTGATGTGGCTCCAGCTATGTGACGTGTCTCCAGCTGTGAGGTGGCTCCAGCTGTGAGGTGGCTCCAGCTGTGACGTGTCTCCAGCTGTGTGAGGTGGCTCCAGCTGTGACGTGTCTCCAGCTGTGTGATGTGGCTCCAGCTGTGACATGTATCCAGCTGTGCGAGGTGGCTCCAGCTATGTGACATGCCTCCAGCTGTGTGAGGTGGGTCCAGCTGTGATGTGGCTCCAGCTATGTGACGTGTCTCCAGCTGTGAAGTGGCTCCAGCTGTGAGGTGGCTCCAGCTGTGACGTGTCTCCAGCTGTGTGATGTGGCTCCAGCTGTGACGTGTCTCCAGCTGTGCGAGGTGGCTCCAGCTATGTGACGTGTCTCCAGCTGTGAGGTGGCTCCAGCTGTGAGGTGGCTCCACCTATATGTAGGCTCAGTATTGGCACATCTTTCAATTACTCAAGAGAGGTAGAAATCCAAACTTAGAGTTACTAAATCCAGCTTAATAAAACACAATGTTGGTGACATCCATCCTATCGCTGGGCGTGTGTGACCTTGGGGTGGACTCATTGACAAGCGTCAGGATCACCATAGGTAGAGAAAGCCCCGGACGGCACCCAGGCACCTTGGGCACACTGCTGGCGTTCTGTGCACCTCATTTCTAAACAGTGCTTTGTGTTTATTTTTTTTTTTTTGAGACAGAGCCTCAAGCTGTCACCCTGGATAGAGTGCCATGGCATCACAGCTCACAGCAACCTCCAATTCCTGGGCTCAAGCGAGTCTCTTGCCTTTGCCTCCCAAGTAGCTGGGATTACAGGTGCCCGCC